>VYZW01034744.1:270406-380975 GCA_013401315.1 Balaeniceps rex | reverse complement strand
AAAAACAAGAGCTAGTCCAGATTTTTAGCAAAACATAAGACCAAATACCTTGTGTTTTTGAATGAATCCTTGATTTTAACTTAAACTTCTTTTTTGCCTCTAAACTCCTCCTTTTCTGTTTCTCTTCTGTTCTACTTTTCCCTATTCTTGTGTAACAGTAAGCATCCATCAACATGAAAGTCCCTAACGACCTGCAGTGCACAACACCATAATGGAAGACAGCCCCTACCGCGAAGAATTTATACTTTTTGAAGAGAAAAGAATAAAACTAGGGGGAAACAAACTCCTCAAGAGTTTGTGCCTTCCAACCCAAACAATTCTCTGATTCTGTGATATCCTGAAGATTGAGAATGGAGCACACAGAGGTCAAATGGCTGTACTCTGTCACATAAAAGTCTGTGGAAGGGCTGGGACTTGAGTGACAGCCTAAACAGCTTCTCTGTGGCTTAATTCATCCCCTCTCTTTTGACTGTTGTTCAGGCTGGTCTGAAAGAGGTGGGGACCTCTTTCCATGGGCTAGGAACTATTCAGATTCTGTCATGCTGTTGCTCACTCCCAATCCTTCCTTCACTCACTAGTGCCTCCCCTTTTCTGATGCTTCTTTTGGCATTTTAAGCNGCAGAGAACTCCAACAACTACATTTGGTTTGGTTTGAAGTAAACAACCAAACACCAGGACGTTTACCAAACAATTTTGATTATGCCTATAATTTTTAAATGCTTCTTATTTATGATAACTAGAAAGTTACCACAGCTGGAAATGTGAATTTTGCTTTTTTTTCTTCCTAAACATTGCCACATGAGCTGCACACTGCCTATGTGGTAGTCAAACAAAACCAACTGATTTTCACCCATACATTTCTTCTAGGGACCTCAAAATAGCAAGGCTGTGACTGTGACTATCTTGTTCCTTGAACGTCACTCAAATCCACCTCAAAACACACCTCCAGGAATACAATGAGAAAAAAAGATCTTGCTGAGCTAACCATGCTAAGGGTTACTAAAAGACTGAGAGAAGTGCCAATCACCAAGAAGACAAATGTTTTAGAAGAACATTCAAATGTCATGAATTTCAGTGTGGTGTGCTTCCAGTTAGGCAGGACTCTTCATTATTCAGTGCATCACTCTTCTGTGCTTCAGAATAGAACTGTCAATACCATTGCAGAGGATACTGCAACATATTTGTCCACACTTATCTTGACAAATAACTGAAATAATCACAGCTTGCAAAATTGGCCACAGTTACTACTCTTGCATATCTTAGCAACTGAAAAACTGAAAGAATATTAAGCAACATAGCAGTAGCAGAAATATTTCAGATGGGCACATCTCTGCGGGAGAGGAACTAGCAGCAAAACATTCCCTTCTGTTTGCAGGTTGCAGGTGTTATGTCTATACTGTGTATATCCAGTGGTTTATGAACACCCTCACATGTCATGATAGTGTAATGCTTTGACTTTGGAAATAGGCATGCTAATTATTTTGCAAACCGAGGCAACAAACCTTCCAGCAGAGGTTTGTTTGGAGGACAAGGCACACAGGAGTGAATGCCTTCTTGTTCAATTAACTGCTGAATCCCACAACCAAGCTTGGCAAGACTAACCAAGGATTTCTCAATTGTGCTCTTATATTGCAGTGGAGTTGTCAGTTTGCTTATTAAAATGTTTTACACTGCCCAAACTCAGGGGACAACCTAGATAAATGCTTTTCATGCACTGTTTGATTTCACAGAAGCTATTGTGTTTTTAGTGTGCTGAGGGCTGGACTGCATTTGGTATGTGCAGGGATATCATGTGGTACAGTAGTCCTTTCTCTCGCCCACACACTCTACTCCCAGCTAGTCCATGGGGTTAGGAAATGGAAGTGGCTCTTCATTTTGCCCACTTTAGGGTGAAATACTCCAAAAGGAGCTAGAGAAGTCAGATAAGATCTGAGTGCCTGTAATCAGCCAGTTCTGCTGCTGAAACGGGAAGGACAGGTTGAAGAGGTGGCTTCACTATGATATTTCTCAGCTTGTTCTCTTAATAACCCTGGGAATTACTGCTCTTTTCTTCCTGATCACCTGTATCACATTGCCACTTTTCTCCAAATCTTCTTAAATAATGTTAGTAGACTTAGGGGAAATGCATTTTTTTGCTTGAAATTTTTGTGTAGAGGGTCCGACCTGCTGGCACAATGACTCTTCGTTCATTGGTAGTCATATTTGGGGGTGGAACATGCTTCTCTTCCATGTAGTTTCCATAGTTCATCCCAACATTGTCTGAGCCGCTAACCATTTTCCCTCCTTTTGCCACGCTGCAGTCATCAGGAGAATTCCTAGACAGAGAAGAGAGGTGTGTTTCTATTATTATTCCAGTCCCTACTAATATCCTCAGCAAAGAATCATGCTGAATGAAATAAAAAAAAACAAGACTCGAGCACCAGGGTTGGGCTGTCACTGGAAAACTCTGTACCTACCACCCAATGACTCCGCTGATTCCTTCAGTTGCCTCAGAAAAAATGACCAGCCTCAATGGACCATATATTTATTTCTATTTTCAAAGGATCAGGCTCTTATATGTCTCCAAACATATAAACACTAAGGATTTCTTTCCAGAGACCAGGCTAGAATGGAGGTTTCTTCATGAGCTTGCTGAGCCTGATGGCTGCAAGTAGCTCCACTTCTCTCTCCAAACATCTCACAGACAACTCAGCAAACATAGAGGTGCACTTAATGTATATTTTCTGAGGGAAAATTATTATTAGTTGTCATTGTCCAAGCCTTGGACAGCTTTCCATCTCCACTGCTGTCATTGTTTCATGTGGGCCATGCTCAGTTGCACTTTATGTCATGCAATGTAGACACACTTCTATGTATGGCTTACAGAAAAGGAACATTTGCCAAAGCCGTGATTCAAAATACCACACGCATGACTGGAAAAACCTTTCAGCTCCTGACTAGCACAGTCTCCATGGTACTGTAGTCAAGAAATGGAAATCTGCAGAGGATCTGCAACCAGACACCTCTTTAATTTTGGCTTTGCTTTCTGAATAGAGTCTTTAGATTTAACATCCCACAGGGGGTTCCCTAATGGCATTTTAATTGCATCACAGTTTTCTTTCTGGCAGACACAGACATATTTGTCCCTTAATTTAATGTCTACAACGTGTTTCATCAGAGAGAGAAAAATTGTTACAAAAATCAAAATAAAGAACAGAGCCGCGGGGAATACCTTTAAATGTAAAGAGGCTGTTTGGCAAGGGAAGGAGGGTGTTAGTTGGGGTTTGGTTTCTTTAGTGATACTACATTACTAACAAGCTTTCTTTTAGTCCTGCCATCTAACTGCTGAAACTGCACTATGGTCTTACTAAACAAGTAGCAAGTCAGGTTGCGATGCTTCATTTTGGTTCCTTGCAAACCAACTAATTTGCAGTCCAGAGAACCAAGAGAGTCTCCAAGACCCAGACTCCTGGAAGCATGTTTCAAGATCTGCCCTCTACCCCACAAAATGTGTTTCGCACAGAGCGTCTTGCTCTCCCCAGCTCGAAAAACCCAGCTCTTGCTGCAAGTGTTGGGCAGCGATGTCACTGTAAGCCCACCAGTGGTCAGAATACAGTGCTCTCCCAGAAGAGTTTTTCTACTGTTTGAGGACAAAAGAGGAAAAATAATACACAGTTTGGACCACTGTCTGCTCAACATACGTCAAAAGTATGTGGCAGATATTTTATTCAATGCCCAAGTGACTCAGTTGAGTTGACTGCTCAGCACTACCATGGGTCAGGAACTAATGCAGTTATAATTCTCACATGTGTGTTTTAAAAAATAACTAGCACTTGGAAAGCTGAAAAGATTTAGCATACATCTTAAATACTAAAAGTACATTTTGAGTATATCAGTTTTTTTCTATGCAGTGTTACTACTAATTTTACTATGTTGTGTTAATGTATACATTAAAAACAATTAACTGCTGATGGTTTTCAGTTTAAAAATAAAATATATCACAGAAACCGCTCAATGGGTACTGTCATCTTCTTTAGGAGAAGGAACAGGGCCTTGAATGTTGCCTGGGAAATGTTGGCTTCACATACTTTTTTCAGGTACAAAATATCTTGTGTGCCACAACATTACATATGAAATCTGCCTCGTGTAAAGGTCCTACAACTGCTTTGTCAGCCACAGGACTGAATAATAACCACAAGGGAAGACACAGTCAGCACATGGTCTTGCCTGTCATTGAGTGGTGGTGAATTTAGCCTTTCCTCTCAGAACCAGAATATGTGGGCATTATTCTCTCAGGTTTAACTTTTCTATCCCAGTACATACCTCTAAATATAATTCTGGGATGCAGCTTATTTCTGTCTAAGCAGAGCTAAGCAAATCAAAGTAACTTTTTCTTTCAGATGTAAACATGTTGAAAAAGAGCTTTTGTGATGATTGCTTTTGACTAAAACGTTGGCTTTTTCTGTTTACCTTTAACAAATACAAATGGCATATATGCATAAGTGAGTGTGCATACTAAATCACATATATTTGGAAACATCATCTAACTCCTGCCCTTATACCTGTGCAGATGCCCACCCTGACTCCCAAGGTCACTTATGTTACAAAGACAAAAGAAAGAACCATTTGGCCCATTCACTGACTTTTTAGGGATATTTTTGGGAAACAGAGAGCTAGCAGCATCCTTTGGCCTAACTGGCACAGTTACTTTATTTTGGTTTTCTGTGAAAAGGAACTTGGGACATAGGGACATCAAAGTCTTGCTGCTGATGTGAAATACCACATCAGTATTAGCCTACACCACTTCTATGGGCAATCATGCATCAAAAACACTCTTGTAACACTGAACAGTAAATGATGTGAAAGATCCAGTAGTAGCGCACAGCTTTTGGCAATCTGACAGGGCTTCTGAGCTGGTTTTCTGATCTGAATATAAACAGATGGGGGTGGGGAAGAAGATCATAAATAAGTCAAAACTTTTCATTAAAATCCAGAAGCAGATGGTCAAGGGTTTTGTCCTGTTAGCTTACTGGGTAGACAAGCAAATCCCCAGTTCAGCAAATTTTCTAAGACCGTGCTTAACTTCAAGCACGTAAGCAGCTCCATGGGAGCTAACAGGACTACTCAGGTACTTCAAATTGAGCGCATGCTTATGCATACCACTGAACCAAGGCTTAATTCAAATGGCTGGAATGGACTTCTATGGTATAGAAAGCAAAACTGAAAATGCAAGCAGACACTAGAAAATGGTATTTTTAGTGCCCAGAACAACAAGAGAGTGATTGTCTGCACAGGGTTTTTTTAGGAGTTTCTGTGAGTCTGCTTTATTTCTGAACCACCGGGGGAGCAGGGGCAGTGGAAAAGCAGCTTTCAGAAAGTGTGCCCAGTGTAAAGGGTGCAACTTTGCAGTGATTCATCCTAAGCCCCAGCTCTGAAATGAAACCCGAGATGTTTTTCTTCACAGCTGCATGTTATTTTTAGCCTTTGTAAATATACTGTGTTACACCTGGAATTTAGAAAAAAAAAAAAAAAGTGGAAAGACTACAATCATGCTACCCAAAAGCATTTCTTTGTCCACTCTGATTGCTGATAAATGTCTATTGAAGAAAGTATTTCTCCATGGGTCCTTGGACCTGGAAGTCTTGTCTTTATTCAGGGTTACTTAGAATCAAGCTGATTTGATGGTTAAATCTAGCGCCCACTCCCACTGAAGCTGATTGGAGTTTTGCCAACCATTGACTGATGAAAGCAGATATAAGTTCATAAATAAGTGTATGAAACACTTTTTTTCCTCTTCACTATGCTACTGTTTTCCCCATGTGACATAAAACACCTGTGTTGTGTTAAAATGCAAGGTGTCAGAGAAACACAGATTAGGAATCAGCAAAATTTTATGTGATCTCTGTGACATTCCCATAATATAAACCCCTCTAATATTTCTGAATTTCAGAAGGAAATAAATGAGAAAAAATGTATTCTCCAAATATCTACATATCTTTATAAGTTTATTTAATAACCAGAGCTTGAATAACTTCCTTACAGAGACTACTTATAGAAAAGGGGTTTCAGGAGAGTAGAGCAGTGTAAGGATATCTTTGAAGAGTTTTCCATGCATGGTCCCCATCCAGCCCATGGCTGGTCAGGTCAGAGGACACGCTGAGCTACCAGGAACTTTTCTTCTGTGAGGCTTTGCCGAACAAACCATGACACTGTCGTACAGAATACAGATTCCTCTCCTCACCTCACCTCTCCCATTTTGTAATGCCAGTGATCTGAGAAAGAGGGGAATGACCCCAGCAGGGCTGTGATGACCCCACCCTGTCCGTATGTACAAGAGGGAGAGCTCCACAAAGCCAGCTCCCTCAGATAATTTGGGCCAACATATGTAAATTTATATTTAGCCAAAATGACATCATTTAAAGCTCAGCTCATACTCAGTGTATTGTAAAGCATGCTCAGGCTTGTCTCCATTCACTGCAGCTACTCAAGCTGTAGTGAATTTAGTCAGCACTTCCCCCCTGCCAAAATGGTTTGTCACTGAAAAAGCGGCCCATGAAGAAAAAAACAAAACTTCCCTGAGATTTCTTACTTTGAGGTACACTGCTGTTTCTTAAAGCACACCTGACATACTTTAGTCCACCATATCAATTCAAAGGGTTACACAGCTGCAGTCCCACACTCTCTTCCCTGACCCTCTCTACACCCGCTTCCTCTTCATGAATCAGTGAGATTCACATCTGCTGAGACCTGCCACTGCAGTGATGTGTGAAGAGGGCTCCTGCAGATCCCCTTTTTGGTTCGCCTTTGGCAGCAATCACTGGAGACAGCAGGATCCTCCCCGGTGAGAAGGAGCCCGTGTTCCGCAACCACTGGAGCAGGAGTGTGGCTGCACCAGCAGCTTTGCAGAGACCCACGGGCTGCTTCCCTGGCACCAATGGTGATCCTCATGGGTGCTAAGTGAGACACTGAAAAGTGCTTTCAGTGGTGATACCAGAGGCCTCAACACTTGCTTTGACTGAGCTGGGTTTCCACCACGCACACTCATCGTCCACCACCGCAGCTGGACGTGGCTGCCCAGCTTCTGTGCGTACCACCAGGCCAAGCCCTGCAAGCGCACCAAGCGCTCTGCTCCTCTGCAGGCACCTGCCCTTAAATCTGCTGCGTGAGCACCACCATGCTTAATCTGATGAAAGAAAAACAGGTTTTATTTTCCCTTCCAAGGCTTCTTGTGAAAGCAGCGCAAAATTCCCCGCAGAGGACTCCAGCATAACAGAGGCATTAAAATGCCAGAAAGTGCACGTAGGTCGAAATATCCCTGGGGTGCTCACACAGGCTCTCGTGCAACTGCTTAGCAAACTGGACTGGGGAGCTGCTTCCCCAGCAAGTTCGCAAATAAGTAAATAAATGGGTGGGTGGGTAAGTAACTTGGTGCTTAGCTATAACCTGAGTCACTCCCCCACCCATGCGGGATGGCTGCGTGAAGGCGATGCTTGCCCACAGGAAAGGGGACAGCCAGGGTGGGAGCGAGCTGCTGAGGTCTGTGGGAAGGGAGGGAAGCCCCTCGGGACCCGCGCCGCCACCTAAAGCTGGCTTAAGCTGATGCTGAAGCAATGGTGACAGTCTGTTTATCTTTGCTATAAGGTGAGTGTCAAAAGCAGTCCTAAGAAGACAAAAGAAAAGAAAAAAAGGAAAACTAAAGTCCTCACTGGGCCACGCAGTCATGGAGGTGCACTGCTCCATGCTGGGCTATGCAGGGGCAACCAAACCAGCCTTCAACAGCCCCACAGACCAGGGCTGCAGTGTGGCTGGGCTTGGGGCAGCCCCACACTAGCACACTCCCTCAGCATCCAAAACAGGGGCAGACCCACTGTGTGGGGTGCGCCGAGCTCAGTAGGTGCTCAGGGTTGCATGAGGCCGGCCCAGGAGCTGCTCAGAGACATCACAGTGTGGCACGTCGAGGTGCCTTCAGTTCCTTCCTCCAGTGAAAGGAGAAAGCAAACACCACATGCCAACACATGCAACGTTGTTGGCTTTTTGTAAGCAAAACAAAAGATGCTTGTTTATTGAGTTGTATATGCAGCAGCCGTTCATTTTCAATCAAACAATAACTTCTGCTAATTGAAACAATCTTTTCTTTTCTTTTTTTTTTTTTTTGCTTAACTTTCCCCAGCTATCCTGCGGTCCACAGCTGCTTCAAGCCTTAAGGCCATCATGGCAAATTAAGGCAGTCAGCATCTGGCTCACTAGAGGCCAGTCAAGCTATAAATATTACCGGCCTGGCTCTTTGTGTTCACAGTGTGGGGAAACAGCTGGTTTAAGTTTGACTGCACGTTGTCATTTCTCCATTAGTGCAAACACTTCAATATTTCTTATGTGTGAGGTTGGAGTGAAGAAAGGGAGAGAAGGGAAGGGGGTCACTAAAAGCCAAACCTAAGAAATGATGTTCTGTATATACATAATTTACAATTAGATTGCTGCCTGGGAGAAGGCTGAAGTCTGACATGGTGATAGCTAGGCCAAAGCCACAATGACTTCCCAGTTGGCCTATAACTTTCAGGACCTATTTTCTTTTGTTTTTCTTTTATTATTTTTATAGAAATTCTATTATAATGGTAATGGATTACATTTCTCAAATTGTATTTCATTTCAAGAGCTTGTAAGACTGTTGTATTTGTGGTTTCATAAAATATGAAATACCAGGAGACAGGGCCCTTCCCAAACCACATATGCCTTCTTTTGTGGGGAGGGATCTTATAGAAAGTTAGCAAAGTAGAGCATGCCAGGCATAAACAGAAGTGACATCTTGTATGGAAACCATAATCCCCCGTGTCTGTGGAATGTCTGCTGTTTTTTGTGATTAGCATTATTGGGCTGTGAGGCTGACGGGTGCGAAATGGTAAAGTCAATGATTGGCCACTTTCCACTTTTCCTTATTCACCTTCTGCTTTGTCTTAAAATGCCATTTCCAAACTTTAAATACTGAACACCCCCACTGATACTACTCCGATCAAAATAAAACACCTACTAATGAAGGGGGAGAGGAGAAGACTCATCTCCAAATGCGCTGGGTCAGAGAAAACCTACCTACTGACAGTGCCTGTGCCATGCCAGACCAGGGGAACACCACAACCACCAGCTCTAAACACTCTAGACACAGTAAATACTCTACTGGAAATAAAGCAGTAATGATAGCAATAGTCATAAATAATGACAGTGACCATAACCCTTGCGGGGTTCTATGTCATTATTTGAAGACTAATTTTATATTTCACTACCCATATGAGAGCTTTTGTTTGCTTAGCACTTTTGAAATTCTGGCTATCCTCATCTCCCTCTTAAACTCTTGAAGCTAAGCACACAATTTAAGCATCAGTGGTCAATCCAAAATGTAACCATGCCAATTATGAATGAACACATTATCCCAGAGTGGAAAGCTTCTTAGCTAGCACCTGCCAGCCCAGCATCCCCCAAAAAGCTGCAAAAAAATAGCTATAGTAGTGGTGAGCTGGGTTTGTTTTTCTCCTTGGCAACATGTTTGCCTCAAGAACAGAGCCAAACCATGCAAACACACACACACACACACACAGAGCACTAATATTAATCTGGTGGATTTTCTGAGCAAAGAGGAATTTCTTGAAGTAGTCACACATAAAGCCCTACATGGAGGAGATCCTGAATGTGCAGTTTTTCCAGTTTGGTAGGCAGCCACTCCACCAACCACCCAGTCAGTGGGAAAAAAAGACTATCAGTCTGAGATAACTAACACCACATCTTTTTACCCAAGATTAATGTTACTTTATATAGGCAGCTCCAGTAACTGCATTAGGAAAATCATCCTCTTAAGACAGATCTCCTAGCTTTGCTACAGACTGACGTAGGGGCTGACTCAAGCCCTGCTGGAGACAGAGGAGAGAGTCCCATTGACTGCAGTGGGTTTTGGACCATGCTTGTTGTTTAGTCTGAGCTGAGGTTTACCAAGAATACCAGGGCTGCATGCCGGTGGTACGCCACCAGATGTGGAAGGGATAGCACTGAGCCTCAGCCGCAGAGTTGTGCTCCAGGGATGGAAAAAGCCATGCCCTTGAAAAACAAGTGATGTCAGAGTGATTACTGCAGATCAACCCTGTGTCTCCATGTGTTGGACACACACAAGGTGTGCAAATGCTCTAAATAGATCCACCAGTATCATAGCACGGACTGAGGCATAACGCAGAGGTGCCTCATCTAGCTTAAAGCATGTATGTCAGCCTGGATCCTGGGAGCAGGATGGTTCTGTCATGGTGGCAATACAGAGATCCACATGGATGACTGCACCCTCCTTAGTGGCTGGGCACATCAGCTGGTGCATGGCTAGACTGCACAAGGTACCTCAAGTGCTACCCATTCAAATTTTCTGGCTTGCATAGCACAAAATAGCTACCACTTAGGAGACTTTACATTAAGGGGAAAAGAAAAAAAAACAAAACCCAAACAAAAACTCGAGGTCACTTTGGACTCCAAAAAGTCCTCCTGTGTGTCAGATGCACTCAACCCAGCTAGTACAGAGGCTCTTTGATGAAAATTTAGAACAGTAACATGCAAAGAAAAATGGTATTTCCCAAAAGAGCCAGCACAAAAGATATATTAAGTGATAATTTCATTCTCAAATGGTTTTTGAGCAACAATTGGTAGCACTTAAAACAACATTTTGCACATGATTAAATCTTAATGACATCTAATTATTTCTGGCATTTCTTTAAAACTTCTGTATCAGCCAAGCTGATGTTGGAAAACTTCTGCTGCGCTTTCACTGCAGCTAACTTTCAAAATGCTTTTCCAATGAAATCATCACACTGCTCATGGCAAGTGAAATTTATCTGTGGCCTGAATAAGACTCTATGTTCCACTTCAGCCTCCCTTAAAAAGATGGATTGCCTACCAGTAAATGTAGTTCTTCCAAGCTACCTTATGTATAGTCCCACCCATGGGCATGGTGGAGTCCCATGTGTGAGTGTATTCAGAGACCACTGAGCAATCCATGGATTTAAATGTTGTTTAAGCAGTACCCAGGGCCTCATGAGAGCATTTCCACAGGAGTGAATTTCACCCTAAATGCATAACATGAATTGCATTCACTCCTTGTAATGGAATTGCTCATACTTAATTTGATAAAATACGTAAAGAACAATAAACAGAAAAGTAAGTAACAGTATGACATATGCAATCTCCAGATTTATATTATAGTGCTTTACTATAACAGGGTGAATCTTTTAGTCTGACTCAAAAGCAATAAATAGCAGGAAACAATATTATTACATTCAGGTGAAAGATTGACTATATGGTGGCACAAAAGGTCTCATTAGATTTATGTACCTGGAAGAAATATAATGGCTGTACCAACATAATGGATTTGAAGAAACTCAATTTGATACCACCGGTGACAATCTGCATTATATATGCAACAACAGCAACATAAATGACAGCTTTAATTTAAACTTTTCTTGCTTTATTTAATTTAAGGTGGGCCCTTAGGCTATATTTTCTGGTGCTGTGCAGCAGGGTTTAGCTTTAAAAATACTGTTATTGTTAAAGAAAACTGTGTAGCTAATCCCTCTGCAGCACACTGAAAATAACCCTTTCATTTCATTCTAATGTTATTTCTTCGGTATTCACAGGAATGCCAGTTTTGAGACTGTTATGTTCTGAGATTTAATGTAGGGCAATTACAGCCAAGTATATCTGGGGAGAGTCCTAGCAGAGTGAGTACATTTCTGCTTTGAGTGGGTACTTAATTGTTGATGTGTAAGAGGTTTAGTATGCTCCTAAAATTTTATATCCCCTTCCAGACGACAGAATATATGGCCAGGAAGCAGCCTAACACAGTGAGAAGAGAGCAGGACAGCAAAAAATCAAAAAGCTAACTATTCTCTGGTTACCACTTTGTGGGGTCTGGTACCCTGTTTTGCATGCCCTTTACACTGTATTACTCAGACCCAGGCCCCCCCCAGGAAGACAATTACAGAGGATACTCTGGAGATCCTAGAGGTAGCACTTCTGCGGCTCTGCAGTGTGGCTGTGGTATTTTAGGCCCCTTTGGGACAACCCAGATTTTAAAATGGGTGTAAACAGAGAAGGTACAGTTTTACTAAAAATGAAAACCAGCTCCAAGCTCTATAGCTACTGCATGTGTTAATTTTTAACATATGAAGCATTGTTAAGAACGGAGCATTTCATTTAAGGGAATAAATTTATGGACTGCAAACAAGGAGGGTAGGGAAGGGTTCTGTGGAAAAGAAAATGCAAAGTAGCCTGCAGAATGGCAGGGTACCACTAATCTGCACATATAAATTGTGGCCGATATTATGTATGTGACAAACAGCAGATAATCTGTCAGGAAACCAGTGAAACACCAACAGACAAATGGCAAAGGCCTAGTGGGACTTCAGGAAGGAAAAAATGGTTTTCAGATTTGTAAGAGATGCATATATCACACTGACCTGTAGTGACTTCTGTATGGACAGTACTAATCAATAGATCAGAATATTTGTTATGATTATTTAGCAATAATATATTACTGGTAAGTAATTCCATTTTATGCAAGGCTTGAATGAGACACACTTTTTTCTACAATAGCAGGAATATCACATACTAGGAAGCATTACAATTCCCAAAGTATTAACACTGCATATATTACATGCACACATGTGTATGAGTTTTAGAAATGCCATAACATATTTATATTTGTTACTTGGCAATATTAGTTCTCCATTAAAAGTGTAATATTAAGATCTATTTTTTCAGGCATGTGTTAGGCCTTATAAAATAATAGTTTTCTGATGAAATAAAAAGTGTATGTTAATTACAATAATATTTTTTTATTTTTGTGTTAAGTATATGCATGCAATATATGCATGACTTTTTTGTACTGTTAATATATTCTTATCTTTGGTAGTCTATAAGTGATTTTTCTTTACTTTTTTTTCAGCATAATATCATGTCTTAGGAATTGCAGTGAAATATGAATTTTCCTCATTTTCTCCAGTTAGCAACTCTGCATTGCTCTGTCAATAGGGGAGGCTGTCAAATCCAAGATTAATAAATGAAACCCTGCACCCAATGCTGCAGGTTATTTTTAATTCAGTATAGAAAGAATTACATTTATTCCCATTATGTTTTCAGCCAGAATGTGCACTTTAGAAAACCAGTGTTCTGATCAAAAACATTTTGCAATTCAGAGCAGTAACTTGTACAGCCTCTTCCAGCAGTGTAACCCGTGTGCCATTTCACATGCTGGTTGGTATTGGGAAAGAATGGCCACCGCTGAGCTGTTCACTTTCTAATGATGGCCACATTAAGAACATCTGAGTGATGCTGTCCAGAGAAAAATGAAGAACTTGGTCTTCACATGCTGCTCAGCTGATTTGCACTACACTCCAAGTCCTAATGATGGAGTAGGTGGACCTAATGCTATTTTTTTAGAGAGGAGGTAGACAAATCTCTTTACTTCTATAATGGTGCTAAAGGCGGTCAGGATGGTGCAAAAGAGTGTCACTGGGGTTCCAGATGCCTAGGGAACTCCTGGGTGCCACCTCTTTATAACAAATTAACTGCTCTGCTGGAAAAGTATGAATCAAAATTACGCCTTGTGACTAATCAAAAAAGATTGATTTAAAGACAATTCCTCCAATGCTCAGATTATATATCCTTGCAAAAGTAGATGCCTGTCCTGGTAGTAACAGTGCAGACTATATACACAAACATTTTATGCAGCTAGTGCGGAGACCAGGGTAACTCTGAAGGAAAGGCAGATACCTCTCTGCAAAAAGTAACTCGGGTAGCCAAACCAGTGGCCACTTCCTGTCTATTGACTGTGCAGGTAGCCTAAGTATCACCCTAAGTGATTCAATGCATGCACACGCTGATAGAAAATAGCATAAAGGAAGGAGAAATGACAGGCATTATGAAGATATGTCCAAACAGCCTGTTTAATTCAGGGCTTCTGAATGCTTATCCATCCCTGGAAAGCATTCTGAGTTCACATATGCAAGGATAATATACCTTAGATTTGGGATAAACAGACAGCGAGCCCCCCCAGCCTGCATGCCCCCATCCACCAGGCTGTAAAATATGCTGAACACGAGCCTGCCCTGTCCTGCCTGCTGAAGTCAGGCTGCCAGGCAGGCAGCACCACGTGAACTGCGCGTTCAGGCGAAAGATGGGGAGCCTAACTCCAGCCCTGCAGCTGGGACGCTCTGCTCTGGTGGCTGTGCTGTGGTTCCCCGCTCCCTGGGTTACTTCTGGTTTTATCCAACGATGGCACAGCCCCCAGGAGAGGAGCAAAGGCACTGAGCACAGGATCTCTCCCAGCTGCATGCCCA
The DNA here is from genome assembly GCA_013401315.1 of Balaeniceps rex. NCBI lineage: Eukaryota > Metazoa > Chordata > Aves > Pelecaniformes > Balaenicipitidae > Balaeniceps > Balaeniceps rex. The sequence continues at coordinate 366,639 of VYZW01034744.1, read as the reverse complement.
AACACACATCCATGAACAAGGACACTTTCAGGCTTCTCTGGATAGCAAGGCAGGGCTCGGCTACCTCCCCAGGCACCCCACAATAGCAGGGGTGCTTCAGGGTGCCCAGCCCTCTCTGGACCAAGGCAACCCCTGCAGAAGCCAGGTGCTTTAGTGCCTGGAGCTGTCTGTGTTGCCAAATCAGGGCTCTTACCAGTCTCTACTGGCTTGGGGCATGCTGGTGTGTGACAGCAGATTTCCTACACCGTGCTCTCACCCACAGGCTATACAGTTTTGCCTGGAGACCCAATTTAGCTGATCTGACTATGGGCACACATTTTGGTCTTGGTAAGGGTCCTGACCTCCTAAATCAGAGTATAATCCCTACCAGGGTTGCTAACAAGGATTAGACGGGACAAGGTTTCTGCTAATAAAAGGCAGTATAACTGCCTATGGTTTTGTCCTTAAACCATCACAGCAACAGCCAAATACCTGTGATTCACAAACTGACCTCTAATTTTTAGGCTAGTTACATATTTCAGGAGTCCAAGACAGCAAATTCAGGATTCTGGCTTGATTATTTTAAAAATGTGATTGACCAAAAATTTCAAATGGATCTGTATCATCCAGACTCTTCCTTAAGATCTGGGAGTATGTCAGAGTAGGAGTCTGTGTATGACTGACTTTAGTTATGTATAACATTACAAATTATTACCACTAATCTCAGTAACAATTAACACTAATTATCTACTCTAATGCACTTTATGGAACTTACACTGAGAAAAACTGTGATCAGTTCTCTTACAGAAATGCCAGCACAAATACTTAGAGGTAATTTTAGGAAGCAGGTGAAACTGGTTTTGAATCAGTACTCCATTTATGATTATATCTGTGCATTTGCTTAGCACAAAAAAAGAAGAAAAAAACTCACTGAAAAATAAGTAGGCTTACAAGAAGACTTCCCCTATTTCTTTGTAACTTCAGTTCACCATTTATTTCTACATATCTCAAATCTTCGACTATTCACTGGAAATTCTGATTTGACTTCAGCACAATCTCCATCCTTACCAGTGAAAAGTGTAGGTGTGATAAGCTGTCAAACCACTTTGCCCTGCTTGTGGTGCTCTTTACATTAGCACAGCAAGTGTGAACAGTAACTACAGTGCCCATGGCTGAGGTTTTTCTAAGCAACTGATGCTGGGAGATGAGATTAGTAGTCAGGTGTTTGTGACAGAGAGATGTGAAGCACAGTCTTCACTGGTACATCACCAACAATTGTGAGCAACTGACTCTCTGGACCTCTGCCCTTCAGCAACACCAAAGGAAAACTGTTTTGACAGTCAGGCATTTTAAACGGGAAAACACTTGTTTGGATAGTTTCCTTGAAAAAAAAAATCTTCATTGTGCTTTTTCAGATGGAAGAAATCCCATAGAGTGCTCCTATGCTTGGGAGAGCTACCATTCAATATCCACAAATCCACTGCATTACTTTTTCAGCTTAATCGATACAATTCTCCTTCACAGCGACATTAATAATAAAAGTCCTGAGACTACAATTAATGCACTGACATGCTACTGCCCGTTGAGCTGACTAATTTCTTTTCCTGTTCCTTTCTACTCCCCTGCTTGCCTCCATACATGTCCTGTTCCTTCAGTGTGAGCTCTTCTTAAATCCAACTCCATGGTTATGCTTTTTGGCACTATCTTTACAGTCAATATAAAAGTAAAGATCAATAGTTCACTCCCTCTGCCATTACAAGAATTTACTTCCTATGCTTCTCTGTCTGGTTATATTTAGAACAAAGGCAACTGCTCAAATTACTGTATTTTCACAACTTCCATTGAGTGTTAGATCACATATGCCACACCCTTAGATGGATCAATGGCACTGCCCCAGACTACAGCAAACTCTCATTTTGCTAACTTTAATATATGCTCTTTCACCTACCATGCAATGAAAGTTCACATCCAAAATTATCCAGCGTCAGAGGACACATAGAAAGGTATTGCACAAGCTCATGAGAATACTGTTCCTGTAGCACCATTTGAGACCCTCTGTAACACCTGAATGGGGCTGGCAGGTGTGAACCACAATGTGTGGGAGACCTGTAGGCTTCTGGGACAGCAGCTGGTGGCCAGGTGGGATATCTTGGGGCATCTAAAATGGTGCTAGATTCACAGATTTAGGCAACTGAGCCATACCCATCACAAGAAAAAGTGTACTTGAGCCACAGTAACACTGGCCTTATTACCTTGACCCATTAACCTGGTTTGGGTTACACTCCATCTTGATGGTGACTCTGGCCGGCGGCTGTGATAACCAGTCTTGCTGTGGAACACGTGGACTCATCTTTGATGTCTGTCCATATTCACTGGAGGAGGAGGCCGTCATCTCTGTCTTCGCAAGGTGGGGCGATCCGTAGGCACACTCGAACAAGGACTGGTCTTCACTCACCACTGATAACGCTTCCTGTAAACCAGAGAAGTCAGCGTGACCATGTTTCAGAGCAGACATTACAATACACCCCAAGGAAAAAAGGGCTTGTCCATCTCAGAAGAAGACAAACAGCCGGTTACTTGCTTAAATGCTCATTACTTTTTAGGCATGTCACTGCTGTCGGTGGAGATGAGGACTCATGGTGTCAGACATGCCTTCAGCATATGGAAGGAGGACAACCTCTCCCTTCGGGAGACCCTTCCCACCAGCGGCTGAGAAGATGCACAAACACACAGTACCAAAAACTTAGGAATAGTGACCAGGAGCTGGGAGGGTGGAGAGGGCAGGACAGGCAGCGAATCTCGGGCCTCTGGTGTCCCAGGTAGGGATGCGAATGGCCAGATCTGCTGGGGGCGTAAGCAAGCTGCCATCGCTGCTTTAACTGCCCCTGCAAGGAGCGACTGAAAGCCAGACCTTGCTGACTCACTGGGAGCTCCTCTTCCTTCCTCTGGGACCAAGGCCAAGTCCCTTCTGGACAGGCAGTCGAGACAGCTGGGCACAACCTCTAATCCAGGGACCCTGCTCTTTCTGCCAGCACCCACCACCAGCTTTGGTGGAGGTGCCCACCACCAGCCCTGAGAGGACACCATGACCACCAGCTGCCTCTCTCTCTCTCTCTCACAGCAACCCTTCCTGGCAGGCCACCTGGCCGGGCATCCCGCTCTGGCGCTGTGGGAAGGGCTTCCCTGGCCACCTTCCCTCACCATGGCAGCACTTGTGGTTATGGCCCTCGAGGGCGGCAGGGTTCACCAGGCCCTCGGTGGCAGGGTGGCTGCCATCACGGCTGGCTGAAGACCAGACAGACACCACAGGGAGCGAAGGCCACCCTCTCTCCCCACCGCCATGCATTTGTACTGGCACCAACTCTTCCCCACGTTATCTTGAGGTGAGTCATGGGAGCGATGCAGTGCCCGGGCCCGGCTCGGGCAGGCAGCATGCCCACCGGGCCCATCGGGAAGCCACAGGGAAGGCTGATGCTGCTGGAGGGACCCGTCCTGCCTGAGCCGAGGCTCCCCAGCCATGGGACCCAGTCTGGGCTCCCACACGCCTGCTGGCCCCCAGCACCGCACAGTCCTGGGGGGCCTCCCCTCCAAAAGCAACCTTCCAAGGAAAGCTGCCCTCTCCAGGGGCTACTTAGGGTGAACATGGGGCGTAAGAGTGTAAATGGATGGTAACCCAAAGCGTGACTCCCTCCCCCTGCCCCAGCACGACGGCTCTGCCCTGAGATGACCAAAACAGGGCAGGGGGGCAGCCCACCACCTCCCTCCCTCCCACACGGCCCCTGTCGGTGTCCAGGGAGCAAGCCCCAGCACCGGGCCGGCAGAGAAGGCTCAGTGTGCAGCAACCAGATGACAGCAGCCGTGGAGGTGGCCAGCTGGCAATGGCTGGAGGTGTGGGGGCCAAGGATGGGGACGGGGGGGGGAGCCTGAGCCAGATTTGGGGCAGGGTGCTCCGCATGCAACCACACCCTTGCGAGGCAGCGTGTGTGGGCCCACACTGCCCCGCCACTGACGGCCAACGGGAGGACAATAAAACCGTGTGGCCCTGTCAGCAGAGCAGGACGCGGTGGAGAGGGGAGAGAGAAAAGAGCCAGAGTGACGGGAGTCCTCCGGCTCTGGAAAGCTGGGTGGCTGCCTGCAGGCTCTTCCCTTCCCCGCCTGCTGGAAGAGGGCTTTGCACAAGCTCCGGCAGCTGCATGCTGTCCTAAAAATCAGCAGTTCTATTTGTTCACTTTAAAGGGGTATCCATTTATCATTCTTTTTATTCACCTGGTTTGTGAGCCCTTGGGGTGCACTCTGTTAATAGTCATAGTTTTCTCTGCAACTGCAAGGGCTGGAACATCACTTTCTTCTTATTACTTCTCATGGAAACTGAGATTGCTCCTTAATCTCTGGACTTGGGGAATGGGTTCTCAAGCAGCCTTCCAAATGCCACAAGACTTGTGACTGAATCACTAACACTAATGCTTCCTGCCACAGGCCAGGGCGCAAAATTCAGACAGTGACCGGCACCATTTCGTTACTGGTATTCAGATGTCATTTGAGTGCAAAGGTCCCACCACCAGGCTATCACCATTAATATTAACTCCCCAGTTAGCACCCTGCTTTGCATGCTCTTCCCCCAACCTGTGCCCAGCTACCAAACTGCTGCCTCTTGGGTCTCTGGGGGTGTGAATGTGCTTCTGCGAGACAGAAGGGATGCCAGAATAACACCTCTCCTTTTTGCCATGCCTCTCAGACTCCTGTGGGTCTATGGCCTGCTAAAAACTGCTGCTGTTGGTGGTCTGAAGCTTTACTGATGAGCCATTTCTGGGAAAGACTGCAGACAGCTCCTGCTTTTCAAGGAGGTGTGGGGGGAGATGGCTGCTGGTCCCTTGCTCCCCAAAGATTGCTCCCTGGCTACACTGTGCTGAGATACAGCAGGGGGACTTGATGTGCTTAGACAGTAAAGTAGCAGGGATCATATCACGGGAACTAAAGAAAGAAAATGTTACACTGGCAGGAAAATCAAATGTTCTTTCCCTGCAGTCCATGAGAGTTTTTCATGAAAAAAAAATTATATATATATATACACACACACAGCCTGGCCACGCGATCACAATGCATCCCACACCTGAGACTATTTACTGCACAGTTTCCTCTTTTCTGCCCCACTGTACAGCTAATACATGAGCCAAAAACCATGTAATGAAATGTTAATTTTGGAAGAGCTAGCTCCAGTAAATACATGAAAGTGTGAATTATACAGGAGAAAGCAGATACAAGATTGCAAATACAACAGGCAGAGTATTATTTTTCTCTGCAAACCATTTACTAATAGACCTTTTCAAAACAGGCATCAAACACTATATAATGGATATATTCTTCATCCTCCCCCACACAAGTGAAACATAGCAAATTTATTCTGTTTCCTATTAAACTTGACTCCACTTAATATAAGTTAATTTATGAATACTTAGGGTATGTATAAATGTAAACAAAAAAAATACGGGTTTTCTATTTATTGGCATTACTAATGACAGTGAATATTGCTTGTGCTATGGATGCCTATTATGTTGCACAAAGAGGGAAAGTACACACATTTTAACTTCCTGAGAAGGACAGCAAATGCTGGAAATATGAGGCCAATTAATAACGGTTGCGTGAATATCTAAAAGACTATGGCAAAAACAAGACAAACATAAATGAACCCAAGAGACAGACTCAGACTTCACATTTCAGGAAAAAATGCCTCGTTATTCATGGACAAAAAAAGCTCAATTTGCTAGCTAGAGTTTTGTTCTGATTTAATAGCAAACACTCATCTGTACTCCATCCTGCTAGTTATCAGTTAGTGCATGCTGACAGGTCTGTAAAGGCTCTGTAGGAATAACTGGGTTTCTGCCAACTTTGCACTCTGTTGGGTTGGTCCTTGTGTGGAAGGCTTATTAATGTGTACTCTACGACAGCGAGTATCTCTGACATTTTACGCCGAGTCCTCACTGGTCTTTGCTGGCCTGTCTTGAAGGACAGTAGGACATGTATCACCCCTCCTTTGAGCACATTAAAAAAGCTGAACTGGCCATCTAAGCTTTTGCATAATTTTGAGGAGTCAGCATAACTAGAGAACATGGTCTAAACTAGAATTAGCCTTACTTCCTCTTTAACCATCTTTTCTCTCTTCTTGCACAAAAGTGAGATTGAGGTTTCAGTGTGGGAAACATGGAAACTATGTTTAGCATCTGTTCTGCTACTCGTCCTGTCAGCCAGGACTCAGGCAGTCATACCAACTGTCCTCTCCTTCAAATGCAGCCAGGATCATTGATGTAAAATTATCAGCAACCACTACAGGTGATATATGTGGCCCTTGTACATCTTCACACACAGGGAGAAGTTTTCTCCAACACATGGGTGGGAGTTGTGTGTCAAGGGTTGGCAACTGCTGCCTTTCTTCCTCTCAGTGATCCCAAAAAGTGAAGAATTTCTGAATCCACTGACCTTCAAGACACAGTGATGCTAAACAATCAGAGCTAATACAACCTGATACAATCTCCTGTGAAACTCATACTGTGGGAAAGCACAGAAATAGTATGAAGAAATATGAAGCATTTCTCAGCTATACAAGAATGTCTGATAACTGACATGATTTGGTATCTCCAAAAAGAGACGGAAAAAGTCCTTCAGCTGCTCCTTGCATGCATCGTTTCATCTTGTCTTTCCTTGATTTCTCTTTACTAACTAAAGCCTTCAAGCCTTAACCCTACATAAGCTCCGAAAGGAAGGCTCTAACAGCAAACTACTGTACTGAACAGCTGACAGAAAGTAGTATGGGTATTTCTTTCTTAAATACAGGGACTTAAAAATGTGCTTTCTGCTATAACTCTAAATGCAAGCTCCTGGACCACAAGTAACATAAAAATTGTCAGCATTCACCATCATGAAGAATAGCCACATGGTCTGGCCATATATAAACGTAGACAAAACTATTGATACTGACAATGCTTGGCAAGGGTTTTTTACATATGGATGCCAGTTCTAGTTCTAGTAAACACTTTTCATTACTCATTTACATGTTAATCTTTTTTTCTCACCTATATTAATGCTGTTTCTGGAGCAGTTTGGCAACATCAAGCAGTACATGGGATAAAGCAAAGCAAGGTAAACATTAAGAAATATTATAAAATAGATACGTTATAAGGCTCCTTTCAATCTTGCCAAGTTTTGTACCTTTATGGTAATAATTTTAGTAGTGGATGGGTCATTTTCCTGGATTTCACATGACAATAACATATTCTCATAACATCTCAGAAATGAAGCCTTTCATTTCTAGTAACCAGTGTGTGGGGTAATGTAATATGAAGAAAGCAACACATACTGCTTACAGTGGCAGGTGGGAAAGGTCTTTCATGCAAGTCTGTGAAGTAGAGCTGTTGGTAATATTATCTGAAGTCAATATTGGACACGGATTTTCTTTATTTCATCTTCCTTTCTCCACATACTTCCTCTCATGACATCACTAGCAAAACATAAAAATCTGTTCCTTAACTAGGATTTTTTTATTTTTTAATCACTTGTACTATGCAAAACCTGGCTTCTCACTTGGACTTTCCGTACTAATGATAAAAGAACAAAATGTCTTCTTTATTTGGTTTTGACTTATACTTCACTGATAAGTAAAAAAAAAAAAAGAATAACAGAGTGACAGATCTGTAGAACAATAGGTAGAGCAACGCCTTTAAAGTAGGCATAAAGTCATTAGGACAAAGGTGTTTACTTAATCAAATGCAAGATTACTTGGCCTAGAAACATGAAGTTACAGGAAATGGGATTGAAGTAGTTCCCATCATGAGAAGTATATGCAAGCTGACCTGTCCTTTATATGCAATGTCAGGAACTAAGGACAAAGACTTTTTTTCCTAAAGCTTGATCAAACTTACGAAATAATTAAAGAAGACAATGCGGTGTGCAGTTGCCTAGCATAATTTGCTTGTGCTGAGGGTTATTGGAGAAAAAATACTGCAGCAGGACTTTAAAAGACTTTGGAGGCCATTCTAACCTGGCAATGCTTTTTCTCAAGTTAATTCTGATTAGGGAACATGCCAGCTTGTGCATGAAATACACTTGCGCACTGACCCTCCATGTCATCAACCCAGCTTCCACTTTAGACATGACACCATTTCCATTAATTTGTATGGCAATCAAATTGAATCGTGTCTCCAGGTACATACTCATTATATATGTGTGTATGTATGTATCTCAAAATATTCAGCTCTGTGTTTTCAATTTCTTCATATATTTCCACCGTTTATTGCTTAATCCCTGTAACAGAAAAGGTTTAGTAGGTCTTTTTTATCCCCATTGGCTATGCAAAAATCTATCAAGTGATTTGCTGCTCGAAAAAATGCTTCAAGAACTTTGAAAGTCAAGAACTTACTGGACAGCACTGTCAAAATCCTAGCAGGCAACAGCACACCACTATGATGAAAAACTCTGGCCACAAACCAGTAGGACACTGGGCAAGAACTACGCATAAAGAGGAGGATGCATGAGGAGAGACAAATACAGCAACAACCCTCTTTGCATGTTGAGAGATGCTGCAGACAGTGAAATGTATTTATTGCTTGTGGAGTCATCTTGTGGAGCCAGCACACCCACACTCCAAAACAGACCTGTTACCCTTGACTATGAGGGACTTGCAATAACACTACAATCGAGAACTTTTAATTAGCTTTGCCATATGTCATTGCATTTATATAATTATTTTTTGACACTGGTTTTATGATATTTCTCCTCATTAATGCAAACAACTTTTACTTCTTCTCTAATCTGATTTCATGATAATACATACGTAAGCACAAGCTTAGAGCTCCACATGGCCACAATCCATTCAGACATAGGCTGTTTCCTATCAATTGTCGGATGTCTACAGTTGGTCAGAAAAATGAATTCTCCGTTCTACAAAGAATTCTGACATACTGGGACTTATTTTCATTTTAAACTAGACAAAAAGCTATTATACGAAAACTTTCACCAAAATGTTTATTAAAAGGATGAATTGTAACACACTGTGGTGTGTTTTGCAGATGTTAAAACACTCTAACAAACAGTTACATTTGGAGAGGACCGGCATTTTTTGAGGGAAGATTGTTCTGATTAAGACCATTAAGACCATAAGCAATTAGCTCTCTTGAACGTTTCCATGCTTTTTTGCACTCAGTATCCCTTGTATCCTTGACACATTTGTCACTGAAATTGTGTGCAATCAAATTACATACTATTGTAACTGAAAGAAAGAACAGGTGAAAGCGTGCAAGAGAGCACTCAGTATGCACCTTGGTACAGCTGCTCCAGACTTACCAAGTCACTCCTCTTGCTTGCTACTCTTCTATTCTTCCCCAGACTACATCTTCTGATGCTCTAGGAAGCTGTTTATCTGGAGTGAAAGCCTAATTTCAAACAGGCCAGGAACGTCATTTCCATGCTGGAACAGAGAGCATACGCGAGGCTGGACACCAAAACCTTGCAGAGCAGTGGGCAGTCTTCCAGTCTGAAACTCTGCTCTGCTCACGTCTGCAACAGGCATCACTGCATGATAAAGCAAGCTGTGGTTGAACTGCGTAAAGAGCTTCTAGCCTAAACTTGCAGTTGTACTTTAAAGCCAAGTCTTTGAGCCTTGGATTCATTGCATCCAGCAATAATCAGTGAAACAAAAGACAAATGATTCATGTTTTAGCCTTGCTATAGCTTATTAATCATGATGCTCTTACAACTCTCTTCTGAACATTCGCAAAAGAAGCGGTTTTGCAAGATATTCAATATGGTGTGTGGAACGTACTGGAAAAGGTTACTACTTAAAATGCAGTCACCTGAGTCAGGAATTGCAGCACACATCTGGAATATGTTTTCCTTCTAAATCTCTGAGTCTTGGATTCATTAGATCAGACAAAAATCCACATATTATATTCATGAGAGAGTTCAGGAACAACAAAAAGCCTTGGCAAGTACAAGATAGGAACGACAGATGTTGTCCTCACCTCCACCCATGAGAATCTTATTGCCAGCTCAGCTAACATCCTCCACCTATTTGCAAAGAGCACTTGGATAGTCCGTGTTAATCCAAACACAGGCCCAGTGCTGCCACTTATCTGATATCTTCACCTCTTGCTGAGAAAAATACAAAGGATGTTTGGAAGCAAAGGAGAGCCACTGCCGCAGTCCCACTTGAAAAAAGGAATAATCAAGCATCCATCAAAATGATGTTATGAGATTGTGGGCTAGATTCATTTCTGGGAAACAACAGCAGATGTTTAAGGACTGATCCTGCAGCCCTCTTTGTGTAAGTCATTCTCCTGGCTTCACTAGGACTAGTAATGTGAACAGAGGCTCCATGGCTAAGCCCAAAGATTTAACATTTTAGGTCTTAATGAACAAATTCTGAGACATTATAAATTCAAATGCAGACTGTGGTGCTTTATCATAATTTCTAATATACAGACTGTCATTCCTGAAATGTCAGCGAACCCTATTTTTGCCCAAGCTATTTTTATCACCTCCTTTCATCATAGGGTAATATTTGTAGCATGAGGCATTCCACTCCAGGTCTCCAAGTGCTTCATAAAATAAGAAAAAATCATGGTTCCACTATTGCAGATGGGGAGACTTTGGTAAGAATGACTAAAAATGGGTCTCAGCTTAGAAAACATATCTCCCTCATGCCAAGCTCTGCGCCATATTTGGGACTACCCTGCACCTCACACACTAAAATTATCACACTGAGTAGAGTTGATGAACTGCTAACTTCCAGAGATCAGGAAGTGTCCATTAGCATCTGATTCAAAGAGCTGCCATTTCACAATCAATTATTTCACCTGCAGTCTTTATCTGACAGTAAAGTGCAAATGAATAGTTTAACCCGAAACCAAGAGTTAATAAATGGAAATAGGAAACTCTTTCATACGTCACATGCCCTGGCCACCAACAAAGCAACACAGCGGGCTTGTTCAAACGCAATGATGAAAGCCTCCGTCTTGCATCTGTTTCCCTACATGTTCAATGCCCAAGTGACTGCAAGAGGGGTATGCCTGGAAGCACCTCTGCCCATGCACAACCACCAAAGAACTGCACCAGGCTTCTGAATGAAAGCAGACCTCAAAATTCGCAAGACTGTATCAAAAAGCCTAGGGAATAAAGCAGACAGTCTGGTGCTATACAGTGATGAGGCCAGTTCTGTTTTTCCTTCTGCATGAGTAGAGTGCTGGTAAACTACATAAAGGCTGAGGCAACACCAGGTTTCATTTACTGCACCAGTAGCTGAACGAATGGGGTTAGGTGGCTGCAGGGCTGGAGCAGCACAATGATCAGTTGGGCTCAGAATACGGATTCCTGAATGATTATGTCAACCTTAATTCACCAATGCTAAAAACAATACAATTGTATCCTGCAGATTGTATATTGTATACGCATTTTTAAAGAAACTGTAGCTTTGTATGCTTATTTTAGCACTTCCATCCATATAAAGAGCTGCAATACTGAAGTTTGAATGACTATTTTTTCAGTCAATACAATAGACTTTTCTTCCTTTTCGTCTTGATAGTATTGTCCATTATGAACTTTGAAAGGTTGAAGTTTTTTCCTCCTTCATGCTTGGCTGTTAATTTCTAGGGCTTCAAAATGCATAGAAAACTGGGGAAACTTGGGTATAAGACTCCTTTTCATTTCTGCCTCAGCCCAGGGCTAGCCTGTTGCTTCTACGCTGCTTTTCTAGTATAGGACTTTATTAATCTGAAGGAGCAGCCAACCTTCTACTTTGTTAAAAAATATAACATCTGGGGTTTTTTTCAGCAATCTTTCAAGCAAAGATTTGTTTGGCAAAACAGGTGGCAGGTTTGTAAAGTGGCCTGCAGCCCAATCGGAAGTGAACTGAAGCTGTGTGCCACACCTGCTATGAACTTCTGCTAATAGATCAAAATGATATCGAAAAAGAGTCTTGGGGCCAAAACAGCTGCCCAAAACCAGACACCGATCCCATTCTAGGCATGCAATCCTATCCTTTCCATATTTCCTCCTAACACCTTTGGCATCATGGGTAGCCCCAGCAGTTTGAATGGGACGTCTTCAAAAATTACTGCGTGTTTACTGAAGTTAGTCATCTGTCCAGAACTAAAGGCTTTGCTTGCACATGGTAACTACCCTGGTACTTTGATTTTGGTAACTTTATTGAGAAAATTCTTAACATAAAGATGCCACATGATTTTTTTGTGCCTTATTCAAAAGATTTGTCCAGTGCTATCATAAGAGGGTAACATTTGCAGCTCTTTTTCCTACCATTTAGCCGAAACTACAAGATTATACATTAGATTTATACTAAGTTTAGTATTTGTTAACTGTGGTGGGTTGATCAACCACATACATATTTGTATATATAATTATATATGCCCATTATATATATATACACATAAGTATACGTACACACACACATTTTTAGATAATCCCATCCTCAATGTTCTTTCCAATGAACCTTTGGTTTTTATGAATGCCTAACAGCACTAGGGAAATAACACTTGGACGATGGCCATGAACTGAACTTCTGGGTGACCCATCACTTCCCTGTAGTGACTCTGTGTATGGTGTTTGTGCACGTGCGCACACGTGTGTGCCATGAACAGGCCGCTCACTTTCTGGTTGGAAGTATGGCAGTTATGGGGGATCTTAGCTCCAAATGTAATATTAGCTACCCCAAAGAAATCGTGCGAAAACAAAAGGGTGTCCACTGGGCGTGTAACCCGTTAAATCTGGCTGGTCCCCCCAAACCAGCAGCCAGGCACAGCAATCAGCCAAGAGAGAGGGAGGGGGGATCTGCAGAGCTGCTTTCCTGCAGTTCAGCTTCCTCCTCAGAGACCCCCTGGAGCTGGAGATCCTCTTCCCTGCTCTATCAGGCTGACAAGGTCGCAGGTGCTCCCCTATCTTCACCTTCATAGACATTTAGAATTCTCACCTTCCTATTTAGAGAACACTTACCACACTCAACATTTATTAAAGTAATTTCCTTGCTTGATAGCTTTTACAAACACTGCTTAAGCCATCTTCATTTGTAAGGATGTTTTTATTTACTTCCAAACGTACTTCTCTTGATATTTTTGACCGACTTCTCTGCATTAGATAACTGGAATTAAAATGCAAATTGCTATTATTTTTTACAAATTCACTACATTACAAATGTAGTGAAACTACATCACAAATGCTCTCCATTTTTGCACAAAATTGTAACAGAAAGTCCTTTGTTTACATTAGTTTCCCTTCCTTTTCCTCAGCCACCTTTTATTCTGGATCTTCCATGTATACACTGAATACATACATAAATAGTATGATATGCTCTGCATGGTATTCCCCATTTTACAAGCATATGGAATATTGCTCAGATGGGTATTCTATCTAAATTCAGAATGAACTTTCTAAGTATGCTCACTGTGTATGTAAAATATGACTTCCTGTCACGATAACCTTTACAGTGTATAGCCTAACATACTTTCCTATAATTGTTTATAATGAATATCTTGATTCATACTTCAGCACATGTTATTTTAGTCATTTTCCACAAAACATGACTAATGAAATTAATACGGGGTTGAATGTCACAGTATTAAGTCATTTCTGTGTGCGCAAAGATTAACACGGGAGAATGCTTAGTAAAATAGCAACAAAGTTAAGTGCGTGCTTATGTTTAAGCATATTTAACCTGCTCTGATGAACCAGTATAAAGTAAGGATATTGTTGGTTTAGCTCAACTATGAAATCAGTCAAAGAGACTGGTATGGTTTTAGATACATTGCAGTTGGAGAGGTAGCCAAACCAATGGATCAAAGAAAAATGTTGTTTCATACCTATGACAGACACAGGTTGGAGTGAATGTTCTTTGTTTGTTCCCAAACAAAGCAAAACAGAACAACGAAAAGAAACTTTCACATACACAAAAAAATTTAATCCCAATTATACCTGTGGTTTTACTTTTAAACTGAGCTCTTATTATTTTATTTAAGCAATGTCTTTCTAAACAAAATCAACAACCCAAAATGACAGAATTTAAACGATTATTTTAGAAAATTTTCAACTTTCATTATTTTTCCCTTTTTTAGGAGAACTGCCTCACAAATTCAACCTTTACCTTTATTGTGCAACTTGTGGCTCTGCGACCATGTTTTCTGCTGAATCTAGTATGCAGCAGAAACAGTTTTTAATTGTAGATGTGAAGAAGAAAAGGAAAATGCATGTGGTCATCTTTGATGTGGTGACAAGAAAAATCCTGCAGTTTTTCCCTGTAGCAGTATCTTGTCTGAACTAGTGATTATCAACATTATCACTCTTACTAAAACCATGCCCTGCAGCTCTGATATTGACTGTATTTTTCAATGACCCCTGAAATGTCTTTATATACTGTACCCTATGCCTTCAACCATACAGGAGAGGTATGCGGGCTGTTTCTCTTTTATTGTTTCCCCAAACAAACCCATTTCCTACAAGCTGTTCCCATATCTTTTGTGCCACGTCCAACTTCCCAGAAAAACAGCAGGAAAACAAAGTGTGAACTCAAAACAACCCATTTCCACAGAACAATGTGCCATACCAAGGAGGGAGAGAGCTAGAGGGGGGAGGGCTGGGGAGAGGGGTAAGATGAGAGAGGGAGAGGAGCTGTTTTGATGCTGCCAAGGGACTTAAAGAAAAAAGGAAGGAGGAACTTTTAAAAGTCACAGAGAGGAAGAGTTGTGTAACTGTAAATATGCAACAGGCAAGTTGCCAACTATTTCAAAGGATTTGAGGTTTCAAAATCATCGAGAAGGCTAACTGATTTGCACTCTGGGTTTTGAGCTTCCAGGAACACCTTTATATGTCTGAGAGCCAGAAACTACCATATCTTTTTATAGACTACTCAAGCCATACTTGGTCATAATTTCAAGCTGAATCTGTAAGGAATGTAAACAGACACCGTTTATGCTTCTCTGCAATCTAATAAAATGAAAGCATGGACTAAATAAAGCAAAATGATACATGTTGTTCTGTAAGATGGGCAAACCAGAAGATCATGTTGATTCAGTTCCTGGCTGACCTGAGCAATCTCCAAAACTCCCAGTATTCGGTAAACTAAGACAACCCATACACTAAACTCCCATAGGTATAACGCATATCACTCACTGAGACACATAGGATAAAAGTCAACCATAAATGTCACCATGCCATTTTTAAATCCTGTTTCCATATTTGGCTTGTCAAGGATATAAAAGCAGAAAGAAGGAATAAAAATAAATAAGGAACAAATTATTTTAGCCTTGCTGTTCATGACAATTATGCAAGTAAGAAAGAAACATTTGTAGAATCAACACAACCACTGGAATGCTTTTCTCTAAATCAAGGATCTGACCAGGTTTCAAATCTTTAGGTAGAGAGACATTGTTTTTGCAGTGAAAAAATGTGGTTCCTTTCTTTTTTCTGTTGATAAAAGATGCAAAAACACAGACTTTGCAATCACTTGCAATTAAAACCCACAGTCCAAAACACTACCATGCAGCAGCAAGACCTGGTGTTACCATGAAAGGTGTACTCTACAGAGAAGGAGATATGGGGCAACGCTCATGTCACGATGTGCTGACTTCCTACTGTGGTCTTCGAAACTGCCATGGTACTGCCCCCAAAAGGACCTTTCAAATGCCTCAATAGTATTTACTAACCATGAATGGTACGCAGTGCTGGATGCAAGAAAGAAATGGACTCTTGGGCATGGAACTAAGGCAAAGCAGTAGATAGACCTTGTCACCAAATGCTTGCAGCTAACACAGAAGAGACACAAGCAGCGGGAAATAGATACAAAGCACAAGCTGAGTGCGTAGTGTGACCAATGTGACTGTCACAGTTGTGTCAGAGGTTATTATTCAATTTGAATGAGCTATGCAGAAGATAATAAAAAAAGAAAGGTTACTATGCAAGGCAGGCAAGAATTGAAGTGGAGGTGAAGAGAAAAGACTGAGGAAGGGGGAAGGAAGAGCAAAGAGCTATTCAGCACAGTCCAGCTAAAACCTTGCTATTCAGCAAGCCCAGCTAAAACCATACAAACGACTCATCCCTGTCCGGGCTCCTTCTGCAGCTGCTTCTCTGGCTGTAGCTGATCTCCCTCTCTGTGTCAACATCATGGTGGCAAGGGGGAAACCGGAGGGATCTCTCCACTTTTGGATGCCCTTTGACCATCCAGGACCATCCCCGGACCTCACAGTGGGGAGAACATGCAGGAGCAAATGCAATGTGCAGTACTGACAGTGCCTCCCTGTGCTCCCCATCAGCCCCGAACCCTCCCTGCTATAGATACCTGTGCAGGGTGGGACAGAATATCCCTGCAGGCTCCTGCTGGGGCAAATTCCCTAACACAGGATGTCCCACCAAAGGGAAAGTGGCTCTCACTCCTCATGTGCGGAATCCTCCTGCCCTATTGCAATGCCGGGGCTTGGCTTCTGATAATGTCAGGAGCTGCCAACAGCTGAGGTAAGCCAAAGGCAACAGTAAGTCGATAAGAGCACTTGACATGAGAGCAGGAAGGTGGGCTTTTTATGTTTTATTTTCCCTCTGAGAGCCTGACAGACTGAAGACTGGAATTTTACCAAGGAAAGTCTTAGAGTTTTCTTAATATATCATTCAATTCACATGGAACACATCCAGTTAATGAGGCTTTTGTAGTTGTGGGTGTTCAATACACTTGCAAGTCAAGCAAATAATTACGATGCACACATACACGTAGGTGCCCAGCCTCAGGTATCCATGTTTGAACTAGGCATCGGTTCAAAGCACGAATTTCTCAAGACTGTAATTCTGCAGCCAGCCAAATACAAACTGATTGCTGAGGATTGCAAACACTATTTTTACCAAAACAAAATTATTTTAAATTGATTGATGTGAACTAATTTCGATCCATCAGAGTTAACAGAAAGACATACTTGTTTTTAGTAAGAGAACACTGACTCTTCTGAATGTCTTTTAAATATACAAAAGGTTTCTGAACTCTTTTCTTTTAAGATATTTCCAGTAACACTGAAATCGAAAACAGATCTTCAGAAACCAATTCTTTTGTAAGAATATGGAAAACAGATCTAAGGCTTCAGGAAGATTTTTGCTTCCTCATGTTGAGTATTTCATCACTGACCAGGCATGTTTTAAAGCTGTTCATTACCCTCTGAAGCTTCAGACTTCTTGACCGTGGAGAAAACGTTTGCTAGAAACATTTAAAATTCCTGCCACATCTTCTTGTACTCTACTTTTTCTACAAATATGCTTTGTATGCTGAGTACACTAAATATTACATTTCTCACATGCACAAATAATTTTTTTTTAATCAGCTATTTGAAAATTCAGTTCTTGTTTAGGCAGTTTTCAAAGTCTGGAATCCCTGACTCCGTATTTCTAGTACCATCCCTGAGGATATTTTTCTAACCCTTACAATATTTTTTAGGTGTCAGTGAAATCATCAATTCTCACAAAGAAAACTACACTACGCATTTTAAAACTTGGTAGCTAAAAATTTTGCATTCCACACTGATCTTTTATATGAGCACTTCTATTGACATAAATAGAACTATTTGTAAATAAGAGCTAACAGCCTTTGATTTATAGGTATTTCCCAAAGCACTAGAACAACTTCAGCATTAACTGATTTTTGTGGCACCCTATGAAATTTTAGCAGCTGAGTAGTATGTCCCATTTCACACCAGATTAAAAGCGCAGAGAAGTTAGTAATGACACCAGTTCTGTGGGAAATAGAAAAGCTCTGAAAATCACAATGAAAGTGTCTCAGGATGGGAACCTGAAAAAAAGCAGCTGTTTTTGAAAATACATAGTGATTTTTTCAAGTCACACTGTGGATCTGTGGATAGAACTGAAAAGCCTCCCCTCCAGTCCTCTGCCCAAGCCATTAGCCATCAGATCATGCATGTCCAGAACCTGCTCTGACTCACTGGTGCTACATAACTCTCTGTTCCCACTGGGCTTACAACACGGGAATTAAAAAAGGCAAAATGTCCTGTACTTAGCCAACAACAACAGGAGTAATTAGCAGGCTACTGATTATACAAATAGGAGGATTTTGGACTTTTTTTCCCCCTATATTTTCATTATTCAGAGGGAAATATTTTCCCATACAAGCAAGGTACTGAAATTTGCAGTCAAGTGAACTGGTGGAAAGGGGTGTAAGATGTTTTTGTGAAGATGCAGGAGACAGTCTGAAACCAGCTCTGTCCTTCAGAAACATGTGTTTAGAAGTTGAGGGCAACTGAGGATTACATAAAGCAGAGAAAAGGCAATCTCAGTGAAAAAGAAAACAGAGGAAGAGATGAAGTAGTCCTAAAGGAGATCAAAGAAATCTAGAGAACAAAAGTATGGATTATTAAAAAATAGGCTGAAGTTTTTGAGACTGGAGGATTCTGCTGGTGGCTGGAGCACTGGGAAGGCATTGAGTGCAACAAAGTCAACCAGAGAAACTGAGAAATTCAGAGGCAATTGAAGTAATGTTCATGAGGACTTTGGTGTGCTGAAGATATCCACGGTGGTTACAATTTATATAAGAGACTATCCATCGCTTAGCGTTGTAAGACTTCAATATGTGGAGACAAATGAGGTGGGGTTTTTTTGAGGAGTGTACAAAACTAACTTTAAAAAAATATTCATTTTAGTTTAGTCATTTGATCAGCAAGCCCACAGGCTCTAGGAAGCTTAGAAAGTAAATCAGAAAATAATATTAAAAGAGAAAGGGGGAAAAAAAAGATATTGAAGGTCAGGGAATAGAACACTTTTATTGCGAGCTTCTGCATTAAATTTCCAGTCACCTAAAAGAAGATAGAAGCAGCATTTGGTATTTAGTGGACACGTTGGATAACAGCCTGGAATAGAATGGACAGATATTAACACGTTCATACTACAGCAAATGCAGAAGATATAGCTTATAAAAACACAGTGGCATGTAAATACATTTTTCATACCAGCTCTGTTGAGGCTCTCCAGCAGTAGGACAAACTAGGGAATCACAGTGCAGTTTCTTTCGGAGCCAGCTGAGTTTACAAACAGTCTTACATGAATTTCTGACATGTTACGCTAAGCCTTTTGCTAAATGACCTGCCCTGCAAACGATATGTGTGATAAGGAGAATGCATTCACATGTATGAACCGAGGATGACTCCTTGTGTATTATTTCCACGGTTGTGCTGGGACCACCACAGGCTTCACATTCCCTGGAAGAGAGAGACGACTCGCTCTGCCGTTTGCTAAGTGCAAGGCAGGTAGGGAAGTGCTTGTCTTTGCCCTGACACAACTTGCTTGGAAAGGAAGGCATTTCCTCGTTGCAGAGAGCAGCACATCCACTCCTCCGGCAGCAGTCATCTCCCAGAGGATGGCAATGGCCTTCGCACAGCAACTCTGCCAGGCTGTGGCTGAAGGGCGCAATAGAGCTCACTGCTTGAGCCCAGTCATATTTAAAAAAAGAAGCTCAGGGTCCTTGCAGAAAAAAGAGTCTTCCACAACTGCCCACTGCTCTTAAAAGCGAATGCAAATTTTTAGCTTGTAGTTTGGGCTTTGGATTTTCTGTGCATTTGCCTAATTCACAGGTAAAATCCAGAAACTTTGGTGGTGTTTTGCGTAGGACTTCTTTGCTTGCAAAGCTAGACTTTTTTCGAAGTTTGGGCCTCTGTTCCCCTTTGCTTGGCCACATTCTCATTTATTTACACAAGTCTGGTGATTGTAAATGGTCTCGAAGTACTGGAGATTACAGTTTATACTCACTGTCATGAAAATTCAGAGTATAATGACTTTGTTTTTCTCTTCTCCTAGTGTCCCCCGTATACTAAGCTGATAGTTTCAAAATGTCTAAAACTTTGTCCTCCTTAGGATACTTCATGACTCAAAGTACTTCCTTGACAGACTTTGTTTTCCCACCTTTCACTTTGTTTTTTTCAGCACTGACCGGCACTGATTATTATTGCTTCAGTTGCTTATGCAGTAGTTTGCAAATTATTTTGAAGCAAATTGCTTCGTTCCTGCTTCTGCTCAGCATCTAGTTTTAGTGTCATTATCAAACTTAGAAGTTTCATTTTCAGCATCATCCCAATCCTATTGGCTTTATCTTATCTAAGATTTTAAAAGAGTTAATTTTGAGGATTTATCAAGCTTCCTTTTAACAACTGTAGCTGCCAACTTTCATGACCTTACTGAACCTTAGGGTCCTTTGAACATAAATTCTAGAGTCAGCTGAAAACCTAAGACTGTTAGCTCTCATTTCAGCTGAAAAATTGTGAATTTCAAGGTTTAAAAGGCAGATAAGAAGACGAACAATATAGCATATATTATTCCCTGAAATTCCATGATTTTTAAGCTCATGTCATCACCATGTGAATTCTGAATTCTGAATATTTTTTACTGACAAAAATTATAACGTTCCTTATTGTCATCTTAATCTCAGTATTGCGTCCCACTGCTCTCTACCTCCACCTTGAAACTTTAATACAGAACCTTTTGCAACATTTTATCTCGTCTTCTTATTCAACCTTCTGAACTTCTCTGAGTCCTCCTCTTTTCACTAAGGAAAGGAACAGAAGAGAAGCTAGGAAAAAAAAAGGAATACAATGCCTTGGGGCTCACAGACACCCCACTTAATGCTGACCTTTCTCAAGCAATGTACCAACCCCCTTAACTGACCCTCTCCAGTGCCTTCAAGCCCCCTAAATTGCAATTTTTGGAGAGAAAATTGCTACTAAGATATATAGAGGTTCATTATCTTTACTTGTGATATTACAATCATTGGATATTTTCAGATTTTAAAAAATGACCTGAAGCTTTTGTCAGTTACCATACAGAAAATATATTTCTCCAATAGGTTAGACTGACAGCTTTATTCCTTTACAGCTTCAGGAGTAAGACTTAATATTGGACATCTGATGGCAAGAATCCATCTGAATCCCAGCTTACAAATTAGAAACATGACCAGAAATGTGTTTGACTCATTATTTTTATTAATTAAAAAGCGCACCCTAAAATTCCAGGTTACTGAGTGTTCATCTGCATCAGACCCTTAGACAAGGTACTTGTTTTGTGTGAGATCTACCTCTGCACGTAGGACGAGGTCAAGACCTAAGTGGCACTAACACCACATGCAGCCTCTTAAGAGGAGGGTAAGCAATGGCCAGGCGGTGCGCATAGCTCTTCTGCAGGGTCTTTGCCCTGTGATGCGTTCAGCCCCGTTACACGAAGTGTTCAAAGTTTTTAAGTCAGGCCTCAGAAACAGAGTGTACTTAAAAGCAATGCACTTTGCATCTGCCTCCTCACTTTTAAGCCTATAGGGTAGATTCTTTAGTACCAGACAGTCTTCTGTCAATGAAAACGGAAGACTTCAAGGGTTCATATAATTTAAGAAGCTGTCCTTTCAGAAAACCACCAAATATCACAAGACTCCTGATAAAAATTGTGAGAGTTGGCAAGAATTGCATCCTCCAAGAAGCAGCTGAGATTGACAGAGATTGAGGCCAAACAAAACCTCTATGAAAGAGGAAAACAGCACTATGAAGGCCCAAGCTCAGAAGAGAAACATACTTGGAATTGAATTTGGTCTGGTCTGGGCTCTTAAAGGTTAGATTAAGTATGTGATGAAGATGTGGAAAAAAAAAGTGAATCTGAAGACAGCTAAGATTTAACATTCATGCTAATTGGAAAGGATCTGGGCACCAATACGGAGAAAGAATTCATGCAGAATGAGTTAAAGGTCAATAATTTACACACATATTTTATAGATTGTGCTTTACTTCAAACTATTTTTAACACTTATTTAAATGTATTTTTTTAAAAAGGTGTTGTAGTTGTCAAATCCACACCAACTTGTCCGCCAAGAAGTTTTGCAGTTCGTAGTTTATTGTTATCCGATTTTGAATGTTTGCAGTTAAAGCATCCTAAGTGAGAAAACAAAATGCAAAAACATTGCATGAGTAGCAATAGTTAGCAGCAATTTGTTGTCTGAAAGCATGTCATTGACACCCATGCGATTAAAAACCTAACACAACACCATCAAACAAAAAGTCTGAAGAGTTTAAAAGGGAACGGTTACTACTTTGCAAAACAAAACCAGCCTCTGTTTCTGTATATTAAAGGTGGGAGGGAAAATACAGGAGAAGTTTTGCAAAACTGCACTTTCCCAGCATTTCAGCTGGTTAAAACTACAGGGTGGGAGGAAGGTACGAGAAAGCAGAGTACAGCAAACCCACTTTGCCCAAATTCATCTCCTGTGTGACTGTCTTCCTTCAACTTCCAATTACATTATTTTACTAAAGAAAGACTTTTCCTAGGGAAAAAAGATCTAACCACTTTCAATTTTCCTTACTTTTTCTAGAAATGCAGTATTGACTAAGTAGGGTTTTTTTTCACATCGGTGAAAGCAGTTAAGTGGCATAACACCACTTCCCAGTTGTGAGTAAGCAGTCCATCTTCAAAAATCCATCCAAAGTCTCACTAAGCAGGAACAGTGGGAACTCTCTCAAGTTGATCAGCACCTTGGAAAATCAAGATCCTTATTCAGGGCTCTAAGCTGAGATTTAACAACCTAACCCGAGGGACCTTTTTTTCTGAAAATTTCAACCTGATCCATTTAAAGACTTTCTACTAAACCTGCCTCCTTTGGCATAAAGCACCAATGATTTAGTTGGGATTGTAAAGATTTACTATGCACTTTTCCTATCTTATTAGAACCAGTAATGGAATCCACTTACTTGAATTTCTTTGGCTCTGAATGCTGAAGAGTATGACATCCAGAGGTTAAATTCCTGTCTACCTTTCATTTCAGCTTTATAACTGTAGTGAGTACATTTCCTTAAAACCTGTGGATTCTAAATCAAAGGAAATTTCTTTTTAATCCCACCAGCATTTAAAAAAACCCTAAGAATTCAGCAGTAAAGTTCTTGGACTAGTCTGATGATTAACAAAACTATTTTTCAGATAATTTGTTAGTTTTCCAAATGTTTATAGAACATGTATTAAAAATAAACAGTTTCAGTAAAGACCTTCACTGAAACATTAACTGTTTCTTGACCAATATTGCTAACAATGCATACAAATTTATTCTTCTCACTATGCAGGACCCCCAGGCATGGCAACAAGGATGCCTTTTTTGCTGTGTATCCATCAGACAAGGATAATGATATGTATCCTTTTCCTATATTTTCCAAATCAGAAGAAATAACATGATTTTCTGATGTATCCCTGGACGTAAGTCTCCTCACTACTTAACCTGTCTGATGCTGTACATGTGCAGACACCTCTGTGCTCACAGGTGTATAAAATGTGCTGGATTTGCCTTATTAGTTCAATAAAAAGAAAGTGGGGGCTGTCACCTTGCCATTGCAGAGCCCAGCACAATGAGGCACGTTTGCACACTCTTAATCTAAAACATCAGTGGAACAGCTCAGAAGCTTTCAGTTTGGCACGCATCTGTACAGTTTGATGGATCACATCTACAGCGACCATTCAATGAAAACTGTGCTGCCTGCGACCCTCCGCAGAGCTTGCTTTTTTGGCTGGGGCAACCCAGCCTGATTCAAAATTCGCTGAAGTCAATGGAGAGACTCAGCACCGTCGACAGGATCGCACTGATCCAAAGCCAGGACAGGAAACTCTGAGGAAACATAAGAGCTACCCTGTTTGTTGCCTTGAGTATTTGTTTAGTGTTTTGGAATTTACTGACTAAAGCTGCATGGAAGAAACTTGGCAGCGAGAGACTTTTGCCAAGTTGTGTTATTTTGGTTGTATCAGAACTCCTGAAATAAACCCAAAACTCCAGCAAGACTTTCACGTTCATGCCGTAGCCTCCTCGAACTCACTCCATCCAACCGTTCAGGATCACCCTGGCCTGGCAGATCTGCTGCAGTCTTGGCTAGCAAGTCGATATTATGCCAAGAACATGATGTGCCCAGTTCTCCTCTCACTTTACAGCCATCTTATACCTCTGTAGCCCATTGGATACAATGGATCCAGTTCTGATTTACTCCAGCTTAGAGAAAGGAAAATTCAACAGGTTTACTGTAGAGCCCAAGACAAAGCTCCCAAAGTTTGAATTTCTTCGAGTGGCCACCATGCTATATTTCCTCTTGCTGAAACAAGCATTAACTGAAGTGGCCACATCCATCAGTTGATTGACTGGACAGAAACACAGTCCCAGGTTCCACATCTCACAAGTGGCTGTTCTGTTGAATAAAATTTTCAACAAAAATTCACCTTTGGCACTAAAAACCCACCATATTTAGGAGAGAACAGACATGAAAAAGCAGCCTACGGATGATTCGGCTGGAGTTTGTGTTCATTAAGAGGGTTAATACAAATGTTCCTGATTGTTTCTGTTGTTTATGAATCTCGACCTTCAGAACAGCACTGAAATGTGCTGTCTCCTAAAGATGTTCCCTACCGATATGACACACACTTTGTATTGTTTCACTGCACACAAGCATTAATATCCCAGAGCTAACCCACCCTTCTTTTAACGGCTGGTGACAGGTCCAATGGCTGAGCAAAAATCAGTTGAAGGAAAGGGAAGTCTTGTCGGAAACGAGATTAATCTTGTAACGAGTGTTCAGCCCTGATAACCCATCTGTGCAGAGAACTGCTTTAACTGGAGAGCAATTAACCTTCACCTGACAAGCTCTGTCCAACCGTTATAAACAACATTAAAGGCACAGGATCCCCCTCTTTTTTCCCCCTTTACGTAGACTAAACAATCAGATTCTGAATTCCATGTAAATGGTACATGTAACGGTGCCTTGATGACAAATCGCAGGAAAATTTTTTAAAAGGTAATGGCTGTATGGAAATACTGTGAAAAATGTCTCTGGGCACCACTTTAGTGAGTTGATCTGATTAGTAAAAAGCAAAAATTTTGAGCACTTCCAAGTGAATACCTTACGCATGAGGGAAGCTGATGTGAATACGCCAAAGACTAACAATAATAAAAATGTATGCAAGTAGATAAGAGCTGGCTAACCACATCCCAGCAACATTGCTTTTAGGACGGAGCGTCTATTTCCCCAACACCCGTGTGAACCCAAAGCCGAGGGGCAACTTCCTAGAGCTTCTTCACCTGTGGCCTTGTGGAAATTACTTGTCAAAGCTAACTTCAACCTGCTGAACCCATCTGCAGTAACTGGGCTTTTGGGTCAGGTCCCCACAGGACCAGCTCTCCCGTCGGACAGCTCCAAGCGATGCAGCCTCTGGAAGGGTCTGTAAATGCAACCTCAGATTCCCAGCCTGTTAAACCACAACATGAATTTAAACAACTGCCTTTTCCGCAGTAGTCTGAGGAGACAACTGAACGTGGGTCTATTCTTCAAAGATGAAAAGGTGCGATATATATGAAACCGCAATAGCAAAGGACTGCTCGGGTCTATGGGGAAAGGCCAAGATACCAATCTCAGTCACAGTGGCAGAAACCTGGAATGACTCCAGGGGAATCATTGGCAAAACAATGCACAAAATTTGGGCTGAGCTCCTGAATAACTTGGGTGAAAGCCTGGCCCCAGTCAAGCCATTGGCCAAATACTCTTGACTTCATTTTCGCCAATTTCACTTCAGGTTTCATAAATCCTCATTCATTCTACTCGTGTGCCTGAAAGCAATTACCCTGAAGTTATGATTAGCAATGGAGGTTTTCTGTCTTTGTTTACTTTTCTTTTGCTCTAAGTTTCTCTTTTTCTTAGCAGAAAATCAAACATACAGGTTAGTCATGGTTTTATTTCTCTGTACAGTGAGGCAAAATTTCCATTTCAGTCATTTTGGTTGAATATATATGTCACTGTGGATTGCAAGAGATGGCCGTGACTCTTTCATACATCCAGAACATGCCCTGAACTATTTGTTGAAGTCCACCTCAAGGGCTAGGGAAATGTGTATTTTACTTGGCGATGCATACAAGTAAGGAAAGGATGCAGGCAACAAGGAGCTGGAGGGAGGTCGCTTGCTCTTCATCTGACAGAACGACTATGTATTTTGAAGCATCCTGATTTGCAGTATTGTAAAATGCAGGGCCACTTTTCCTACCATTGCAGAGAAAACCCCTGGTATTTCATAGTCCAACGTAACAGCATTGGTCTTAAATTTTTACACAAACAGATGTGTTGTACTGTGGCTTAATGTTTAAATAGTAACAGGCAGAACATTACCTTTATATCAAACAAGAAGGGCTTAGATCTTTTCAGTGAATTAGATATTAACAGATAGGAAGTTCCTATTGAAAGCATTTCCTGTATTGGTAGTCCCTGATTTTGGCGACTTATCTGGGTAGGAAACGAACGCAGGAAGTATCTGTCTACAGTCTCTTTATCATCAAGGTAATTGCTGTGGCAGCATTTTACTGTTTATCAAGGTAATAAACATATTGTCTAAAAAAAGATGTTTTTCAACTCTAAAGAATGAGGTTTAAAAAAAATCTTACAGGCTAGTATTGCAGTTATGCAAAATCTTCCATGTAGAATTAACATGCTGCTACTTGTCTCTCTCAGCACAACTGTAATTAGGGATTTGTCAAACAAAACATTTCCAGTCTCCTGTGGCTTTTTTCCCAGTTATAGCACTGTTTCTCTGTATCTTGCTCTCTCATCTCTCTTAAGTCAGGTAGGTCATTTTAAAGAGTTCTGCCACTTCCCATAAATAGTTATTCACCACCCCTTCCTGCAGGTATTTGCATATACCCAGTCCTTGTAATTTGTTGTTGTATTTCCTTCCCATCTATCAGGCACTGCCTAACCTGGCAACACATATGTTTAACTAAGCAAGTCAGATCTTTTCCTAGCGTGAAAAGGTTACGCCAGCCTAGTGACACCATTTCCCACCCATCACTTGAGATATACACTAAATACACATAAACATACATTGCAAATGAAGGGAGACATCGTATCATATGCATTCCTTCCACTCATTAACTTCCAAAATTCACCATTCCAAAAGACCATTTGCCTGGTCCACTGTATGTGGATGATCACTTGGTGTGTCCTTCAGCCTAGCCTTAAAAAATTGCTATTACTCATGATTCTTTTTTACCTTTCAATGTTCAATGGCATTTTTATGACAATAATTGTCATTTTACTCATTTTACTTTGAAACAAATCAGATTTATGACATGATAATTACCAGAAGTGGTAATCACTGGTTTGTACACAGTAGTTATTAAAAACCATTACTAATACTGCTTGTTTATTACCAACTAATATCCCTTTCCTGAAAGCAATGTTTAATGTTTCTAATAGGATGACTATGTGCACAGTAAAAATCAGCAACCTGCTGCCTAAGGATGCATGCCAAGGAGAGAGGTAACTTCCTTGTGATACAGGTTTGCAACCTGAATCTCACCAGATTTCCTGAAACTTCTCCCTCTGTTCACTGTGATGAGTTGTTTACAGGATTATACAGTCCTTCTTTTAAGGGGGGCAGGAGGGGGGATAAATTGAGGGACACAGCACTACCCAACCTCAGGCAGGCTTAGTCACAACATTTAAAAAAAGCCCTTCAACCATAAAGACACATTCATCCTTTAAGGAAAGGATTAATATCTTTTTCATATAAGTGCTTCGAAGTTCCTGTATCATTGTCAGTGTTTTGAACAGTCAACATTTCTTCTATAATACACAAATATATACTAAGGACAGCAGGATGACTAGCAGAACACATGCCATTTTGTGAGACCATTGGCTTTTCATTACTGACAATGTGACAAACTGCTAGTATTTCTCTACTGTATAATTATCTATCAAAATAAATTAATTTTTTAATAGTTAACTATGAATCTGATAGAATCTACATTGCAGTCAATGAAAAGATTTTTGTTAACTTGACAAGGTTTGGCACCGCATGTGATATTTTCTACTGTATCACTTCTATTTTGTTAAAATTGGTAATACAAGTGATACAAACCCAAATTTTCTTTTTCTTTTCTCCACTTTGCTGATTTTGAAAACTTTGTTGATTTTGAAAATAATCCTGTTGGCTTGATTTAGAAACTTGCATTATGAAGCCTACTTCTTTTTGAGGGAACAGCATTATATATTTTTACTGGATTATAAACTGTCACTTGGAAAATAAATATCTTCTTTTGGCATTCACATTTCTCAAAACTACTTCTGTATTTATCTTTCAGCAAGTCATTCTCCAAGAGCACTTGATTCTTTTAACATTGTTTCTGAAAGGCCTTTTGTAACTCATGGAACTTGCTGAAAAACATTTTGTTAAGAGATAATATAGTTCTTCTTAAGAAAAAACAAACAAACAAACCAACTCAGTAAAACATACACATTTTCCAGTTGTTGTTCCTTGCCTGGGGACTTAATTCTGGAAAGCAAAATCCTTATATTTGACTTTGTTTTGACATATGTAGCCACAAATCAGATTGAGTTAAATGACTGCTGATTAAAAGCAAAAGAAAACAACACAAAAATCCCCAAAATATCTTCTTCTGTTTTTATACGACTATTTCTTCCTTGAAATCATACATTTGTATTTGAGACAGAAATACTATTTTACCTGGAAATAATTATAGGTCTGCCTTTATTGGAACAAAATCTTCATGACATTGGTGGAAACTTTAAATTAAGGAGTGCAAGATCAGGCTAAGTGGTTTAAGGCACTCTTTGTGTTCTTGCTTCTGACTCACCAGAGCTCTCAGGTGTGTGCTTAGCTTTAAGAGGGTTGTGTCGTATCACCAAAGCCAATGGAAGTATTTAGAGGCTTAAAGCTGAATGTACCATTGGATCATTTGGTAACTGAGATGAGACCAAAAGAGAATAATCTTTATGATTTTTTTAATGCAAGGAACAGAAGTACAAATTACCGTATTAGTTCTGTTGGATTCAGTGCAGATGCAGTCCTCTAAACAAAGACTTAAACATTTCCATACGCCAAGAACTTTTTTTTTTAACTGTGTCCAGCTTTCCTTGGATTTAGAAATATTTAAGTGACTACTTAGATTTTCTAAAAGAAAGTGAGAGAAAAGTAATACTACAGAGAAGCACAGACTAAGATTCCTCACCAAAAAAAAAAATCTTGCCACTATATACTGCTTAATCAGTATATCCATACTCTTTCAAGCCTCAGAAACCACAAAGATTCTCCTGTACTTTATCAAATACGCAGACTTTTTCTCCCAGAAATCATAGTTTCCATGTGACCAGAACATTAGAATTCAATAATAAAAAGCGGACATGTGCATATTTAGAAGTAAATTAGAGTAAAAGAAATATTCACAAGTATAATCAATAAGTCATTGTAAAATCAAGATAACTTACTGAATAGTTTTTCTAAGAATAATTACATTGGCAGGCAGGGAGAGAAATATAACAAGGCTTGCTACATGGCAAGGAAGTAGAATTCTAGTTGTATTTTTCTATTTAATGTTCTTCCCTCCACTATGGGATAATGGGGAAAAAACCTAACATGACCTTCAGGATAAGTATTTTTACTTCTTCCCAAGGTAACACTTAAGTAATTTTTGCTCCATTCTATTAAAGAGAACCACTGAAGAAGACAGATGCCTAATTCAGAAGCCCTTGATATTTTCTAAAATTGTATTTACAGTAACTAGTGGGACACTTATAATTAGCAGTGCTGTATTGATTTGATAGCCTTCAGCTTCAGTGCCCTGCACCGTTGTGCTACTGCACACATCTGTCAGGTACTACTTGTGCCAGAAGGAAACATGTCACCTTATTGCTGAAATCCCAACTGTTGGAAAAAACTCGAAAAACTTGAAAAAAACATTTTATCCTTCAAATGCCAAAAAACATAACAGTGAGGTTAGCTGTGCTCACACCAGGTATAGTGAAGCGAATGCATTAGAAATATCAGCCCCCTCACTGCATTGTGAAACCAAAATCGTGGCTGTGGAGGCACACACCTTCTCCCACCACTCTCCTTTCTGCAGCTTCTTATGCCGCCCTCCACGGGAGCTGGCCCTGGCCTGAGCAACGGCGGCCCCTCGTATGGTGTAAAGGTCCAGAATTAAAGTAAGCCATCCGTGTCAGAGCCTGGGAAAAAGGCACTGCTGTGCCCTCCTCCTTAGGAGAAACCTTCCACCGCGACTTTCCCTGCCATGGGGAGAAAGGGAAGGGGGCAGCAGAAGGAGGGCAGGGGATGAGATGAGGCGTATCTCCCGGTAAAGCCACACTCGTGACGTCAACCCCAGTGCCAGAAAACTTACACAAGTGCTTGCCTTCATAGATACCGATTAGCCCCAGTTAAGCCAGTCTGATTTCTCATGATCCCTCATGATCCCTGAGTGTCCCATGGGTCTGTCTGCAGGTTTGTCATAGGAAAAAGATGAATCAAAGTTCTACTGGAAGGCCACCCTTGCATGTGTGTACATTTAGGGCAATTTCTACCTGGCTATGAACAAATATATAGCCAATCACAACCCAATTTTGACATGTAATGACTCCACGGCTTCCCTAAAGAAGAGAGTGAATTCCCGGCACAGAGATCCCAGATAAGGCTTTCCACCTTCTTGGCCAGAGCCTCTTGTTGCCTACACTGGGATAGCTGGGCTACCCACTGCCAGCAGACAACACAGGCCATTATACTGAATTTGCAAAAAACATTTGCTAAACAAAATTGTTTAGCAAAAGCACAAACACCATTTGGCCTTCAAAGGGAACTTCTTTTTTTCTGAAACCTCTCAGTTAAATGACTTCTTTATGTACTCAGTTTAGAAGAGGAATTGAATCTCTTTGGACTGGCTTAGCTTTATGTCAGAGTATATTTCCTGCACCTAGAGTACAAAGCACCTGTCATTTCTTTCCAGTCATTTTACATTTTGCACTTGCATAAAATCCTTGCTTCAGAATATAAGGCCTTCCCAGCACCCTGGGCACCAAAATCCTCAGCGTTTTAGGGTGCCTATTTCTCCCCTACAAGTTTCACACTCCCAGATGAGGAGACAAAAATGTACAGTTTTCCACTCAGGAGGCTTTGCTGCCTGCATTGCATTAACAGGCTGCACGATACACAGCTGCACACAGTCTCTTCTCACCTCTGCAAGTGTAAGGTAGAGGTAAAATAATAACGAAGAGATATTGTTTACAATCATTTACCCTACCACAATTCAGCCAACACAAAATGTCAAAAAATAAATAATAAGAGCTCCTCAAAATACATACAGTATCTAATCTCGTACCATCATTTCTGAAAAAAAAATTTCCCACCAACATCGATAGTGCATTAATAGACGCAAAAAACAGCGTTACTATCTCAACACATAGCCCTTCTTTTAATAATGCAACACTTGACTCCCTGAACCTCAAGATTTTCATAGAGCGCCTGTCATGTCCTGTGAGCTCTGCAATGCGCGGCAAAACCAAAGGGAATTCAGCTGTTTCAGGAGCTACTTAGCATAGAACAGATACTGGCCAGCAATGCAGGGGAGATTCAGAACTTTGTCTCCATAGATAGCCTCTTGAAAGCATCAGTGATTGAAAAAAGAGAAGGTTCATTAGGTTTTTTAATCACACTGTCTTCAGGCAAGACTTTCAGATTTCAAAAACTATAACAAAAACCATCAAATGATCTTTAAAATGTAAACATCTAAGCAGAAGTTACTGAGAAATCAAACTGCAGCTCCACTTAGCTAATGGCCAGGCACCGCTGCTATTCTGTATCTCTTACTAAATCTCTGGCATAATTAGAAAAGTACAGAAATACACAATACCACGAAGCAAACAAATACCTTGATCCCAAATCTGATAATACAACGCCGCAGAGTCCTCACTGTGCATGCTGGTTTGCTCTTCACATAAAATTAGTTTCACTATCACAAAGCGTTTAGTTACAGTTATACTTCTGCAATTAATCACAGCTATTGCTATATCTGTAACTGCTATCTATTGCAACATACAGAGAAGCAAAAACTAGACAGATAGACATATAGATTTATTCAACTTTCTAAGTGACACAACCTGAAAAACTCATTCTTAAAAAAACAACCATGCACCGAGATCAATTTATAAGCCAATAAGAGAATTTTATTGTCCAAAAAATTAAAACAAAAAGAACACACCCATGAGATCTTGCCGCCACCATTAAAATAACATTCAGAAAGGTCCCGAGTAGCAGCACAAGAGTTTCTAGAAAAGCACATAATTAACACCTGCATGAGAGAGAAACAAGAGCTGGTGCCTCTCACTCCCGCTTGCTAATACTTGTGCCCCCATCAATAAGAGAAACATTTTAAAGTATCCAAAAGGTTAGTGCTCTTAGGAACCCTTTCTTTCCTTCCAGTGCACACCCTCTCCCCTTATGGCAGTCCGCAAACACATCCAAGTTGTCAGAATGATACCTACAAGAAATTTCAGAAGCTCTCATAAAAGGGCTTTGCATATGCAATCCACAGCACTGAACAGTGAATTTAAAAAAACCAATTTTTTTTCCGAGTTTGAAGTTTTTAAGCCTTGCGGATGGTTGGAGTAGGAAAAAGGAAATTTACTAGGCAGTACAAAGGAAATCTTGTTGTCCTCTATTGTGGCAGTGGGGGTGTTGCCCAATTCTAACTTATCTAGGTTGATAAAGGAAACCAAAGAACATGCCACTGAAAATAATTCAACAAAAAAGGTACCCCTTTCTTACCTTAATAGTGCTTGCCATAATGTGATCAAGATTATTGATCGCTAATAATTGCTAATAATAATTATTGCTTCGCTCTGACCAGAAAGAAGTTTTGATGAGGTTGTTTAGAGCGGATGAGATTGTGCTAACTCTGGGAAATGAAGTCAGCCAATGGCAGGAAGAGGTTTCTATTGGTCCTGGCCACTGCAGCTCGAAGAAACAGGATATTTGGGAGTGAAGAGATAAGAGTCCTAAAACAATGTTGTTTTTCTTGATGATATGTGACTAAATTTTTTTTTTTTTTTTTTTTTTTTAAAAAAANTAAATTTTTTTTTTTTTTTTTTTTTTTTTTAACAAAAAAGTCAATTGCCTGTGACTGCCTGGGCAGGTGTGATCTGATGTGCAGTAAGTGTGACATGCCACTTTGCGGCAGGATGCAGATGTCATATGAAATGGGCCAAATTCGGCACTAGTTTCATGCAGTCTATTCACTGGGGAATTGCTGATTCAGGGCCAAAGCCAGGCTTGGCATAAACGGGTGTAACTCCAAATATGTTAATGAAGTCTAGCCCTGCTTACACCACATCTATATTTGTCCATTAACTTCATTCCTGGATTCTTGAGCTATTGACACTTGCTAGCCTATCTGATCTAGCACATTTTTTTTCTCACAGAAGCAGCAAGTAGATTGGAGACAATCATTTCTTTTGGATGCCTCTTTTTTACTGAGGAAAGGAAGTCACAAAAAGACATACATTTCAAAAGCAAATGCCTGAATGCCATAAACAGTCTTAAATATTCCACACTCTTCCTTTACTTCACAGCTCTATCCATGCATGAAAAATGAAATAGTTTCACTGGCAATTCCCTTCCCGGTTGGAGTGTGATAGTCATTTTTTATTCAGTGTTATATTTTTATTTGTCCTTTTGTAGCACCTGGCAGTCATGGGGCACCCCAAAACTACCAGCTGTGCAAACAAAATACTGTCCCTGTCCCAGACCCTTGCTTAGGAGTGCTGAACTGGGAGAAAAAAAAAAGGATGGGAATAAGAAAGGCAAGGTGTTTCCACAGTACCAGCCAGTGTAAAAGTCCACATGTAAAGAACCACTCAGGATCCAGTGCTGGCACAACCCTCTTGCTCTTAGGAGTCTTGCAACATTTTGTGTTTTTGTAGAAGACATGGTGTCAAGAGATTCTGAGCTTTCAGCTAGAAAAGCTTGAAAATAGGACCCTCAAAAATTAAAGGAAAAATTAAAAGAAGTCAGAATGTATTAATTTTTTTAATATCCTTGTAATTTTTAAAAGCTCGTCCTACTGTAACTGGTTTACAATTTCTTGATGCTTCCTATAACAACATCAAACCATGGACATGCTGCTTGAAAGCACTGCAGCACCGGGTAGATAATTCCCACTGTAATAAGGTCCTGCCCTCTGACCAGGACTCTGGTATGATAAAAAAGAACAAGAAATAGTGATGGCTTGTCATAGCATTATTTACTGGAGGCAGATGACCTCACCCTCTCCCAATGCCTTCCTCTCCTGCTCCTTAGGAAAAGAAAAGGAAATGGGAGCGTTGTTCTGTAACTGGTGATGACTGCTGGCATTCGGTATGCATTTTTTCCAAATGGTACACAATGACAGTGGTAAGTCCCAGTTCACTCTTCCCCTCCTATCCTGACCCGAAGAAGGTGAAACACGGCCGTGCACTTTTCCAGAGATGCACCCCGAGGACATGAAGCGCTGCACGCTTGGCCCTCAGGCATTCATTCTGCAGGTGCTGCTCCATCTCACGCAAGGCAGGGCAGAGGAAAGGCTCATCCACCCACCCCTGCTAAGGAGAAGGCTCTGCCACCCACTAGGTCCTGAGAAATCCTTGTTTCCAGGTGCCCCATGGGGACCACAGAGCTGGAAATCCCTGAACACAACAGAGTGACACAGGACCAGTGCAATCAGCATCCGGCAGAGCTGCCCCTGGGGAGTCCCTGTTTCAAGCTTAGCGGTGTGTCTCCCAGTTGGGCCTGTATCCCAATTCATCTCCAGCTGCCTCACAAGCCTCAGGGCCTCCTCAGCCAGCCCAAGGGGCTGAGCAAGCCTCCAGAAAACTCCAGATCCCAATGGAGAGACTGGGAAGGGGAGAGCAGACACCCTGCTTTTCCACCCCCCTCTGGATCCTCAGGTGCCACAGGATCGACTCCCTGTACAAGTTTAGCTTGAGCTTATAGTTTACTTTAAGGAGTTCTGATTTCTTCCACTGCAAAGATGACTTCTGGTCACTTCAGAGCAATCCAGAGTCAGCACCGCTGTGCAATAGTTTATATCCTCCATTAGTTGATTCATACAGAAATCCAGTGCTGAATGCACTATTCAATGTCTTCTTGCAGTCTACGTCCACCGAATTACTGTGCTTCTGCAGAGCAGGTAACTTCTGGTAACTTTGCTATTTTCATTACAAACAGTATGAAAAGAAAGCAATTTACAGCAATTGTATTTCATGGGGATGTTGATTTCCTCCCTTTTCATCTACAAACAATGAGCAAGACAGCCAAAAGATTAGAACCTTTTTCTTGAAATTTCAAAGCATTGTATAATGTTTCAGTTGGGTGACTTCCACTCCAGTTAAGCCCATGATATTTTGGTTTTTTCTCAAATATATTGAGAGACTTGAAGTATCAGTTTCAGCTCTCCAGTGGAGGGGATCTAACAAATTCATTCACAAGCAGGTTTTAGTAATGATTCTTCTCCAGCCTACCTCCATATAGACAAACATCCTCTTGATTTATATACAGCTTTTGGAAGCATAAGGCAAGGCAAAATCAGACTCTGCTGAGCTCTATTATTATTATGTAAGTTTTACAGAGCCCACAGCCCGGTAAGGATTTTGCCATTTTAAACTGGCACACATTCTGTGCCAAAGAATTCAATGAAGTTTATTTGACTTTCAAGCTAATACCCACAGGCAGATTTCTGAGTGCTTACGCTTACGTCGATCCAATTGCAAGACAGAGCCTTGGTATTGTAAGGAAAGGAAAATATTGGGTTATCAAATCACCATCATCCAGTTGCAGAAGAAAAATAGTACAAACACTTCTACTATTTTACTCTTTTCTGCATTTTGTTAAGGTTAAATAGAAAGAAAATATGTTTTTGTTATGTTAGGCAACTATGTGCTATTGTCTGAAATAATGCTGTGTGAGTTTGAAAAAATGTGGCTTGGTCAACAAACAGAATGAAAACACAAAGAAGTACCAAAAATCCACACAAGTCACCTAACACTCCCTTCCCCCCTTAATTTCTCTCTCAAGCTTGTCACCCTAATTTGTCTGGGCTCCCTTCTGTTGGAATTTTCTTCTACATTCAAGCCTGCATCTAGAAACCACAGAGCAACAAAACACTACTGCATGTGCTTAACATTACACATGTGCTTAAGCTTCTTGATCAAAACGGGGGGTTTGTACATGCTTTAGAATTACAGCTGTGCTTAAGTTCTTTCCTGAATACAAACAGGCTTAAAATGCCTTCTACCTTTAGGACTGAAGAGCTCCCTCTTTAGAGAAGAGCTTTCTAAACTGGAGACAAAGGATCTGATCTGTGCTGATCTAAGCCTGCTTAAACCAACGGGGCCCTGTACAGACCTAAAGATTTGGTCTGACCATGCAAAAGAAGTGATTAGACAAGATCCTAAACAAAGAAGATTAATTTCCAAAGAAAAAAGTTGTTTTGCATGTTGCATCCTTTCTAGGATGTGCTAGAAATATGTTCAACATGCACGTACGTACCTAACCACACATTTCCAAAGAGACCATTTCTCGTGCTATTTGAAACACCACTGCTAACTCTGAAAAACAATTCTGCCCTCAGATTTTTTCATATCATATCCGCTAGAGCGTTGGGATGTAGGAAATATATTGCAATATTCCCTATGTCAACAGATCTGCAATCCATCTTTCTGTCTGGGAGGTAAACCAAGAACACTGCTCTCAGCCTGGGCTAACCAAGAGACTAGAGGTGCGCTCTGCTATCCTCACGAGTGCCGCTATGTCTTTTACTTTCACAACGCCTGTTCAGCGGTCTGCCCGGATAGCTTGTTTCCTTTCGACTTTCAAAATGTTGTTAGCACTGCTAATAACGTGGCCTTCTTCCCTTTAACTGTACAGATTTCTTTACGTTACAAATAACTCTGGGTAAATAATTGGCCAAGCTGGAGGCACATTCCCCTTGTGTGTTATGCTTAGTATGCATGCATACAGTGTTTGCAGATGTGGGTATTAAAATAAAAGAATAGAGAAGAGAAAAGAAAAAGTGAGCTCTGTTCCTCTTACCAACATTACAGGTAAAAAGGAGGTTCTCCTCTAGAAGCAGGCTATAAATCAAAAAACTTGAGTGCAATAAAAGACTTTGCATTGCAGGTTTTGGAAGCAGATTTTAAGAAATTCAGGCAAATTAATGCTACTTCAAAGCACAAGAAGACACACCTGTAAAGGTCTTAATCCTCTCAAAAAGACGTAGCATTTTGCTTAAATGTAGCTCCAAACATCAGTTTGGCCATACTCGGCTCAGCGTGTGAGGGCCAATTACACTCTTACCAAGTTTTCAGCAAGCCCTTCAGCAGGACTTCCTCCCTTTAATTCACAGCTTTCAGCTGGCTCTGAAGAGAATGTCAGTAAATCTGCTCACAGAAGGGGAAACTCTCCCCTCACCACAAAGAAAGCTGTCACAAATAGGCTTTTAGCAGGAAAGCAAACAGGGGCGCTCAGGAGAAGAATAGGGTTTCACAACCTGCCCCGAGGGGCTGCGGGGCCAGCAGCTCAGGCGCTGCTCTCCGGGATGATGGACTCTCGTCCCCCATCCCCAGGACTGTTGGGCCTTTGGGGCTGCTGAAGGGACCTCTTCCTTCCACACCTGAGTAGGTTTGAGGCAGCACCAAGTCTGAGGGCACAGGACAAACTCTGTCCTGGGAAAAATGGGGTCCAGTTCTGGGGGTGGGCACATCCGCATTGACCCATGGCTGGAAACGTGGAGGTCAACTCTGGGAAGGAAGGCGCTACTCTAAGTGAAGTGGGGCATTTGCTTTCACCAAACTCCAATTACTACGTCAAAGCAAGCAGCCCATGTAAAGCCACACAATTAATATTAATTATCACTACCCAGCCACTGAGGCAACACCAGCACGCATCCCACGAAAAGCCCCCTTTCCTCCAGCATTGTTTCCAAGCTTTCCTGCTTCTCATTTCCTTTACTACCAGGTCCTGCACCGCAGAGGAGCGAGGAGGAACATGTCCTCATCCTTTCGACCTTTCTTTTCCCTCTCGGCACCGGTGGTCACTAGAGGGTGCTCCGTGCCCCTCGAAAGGAGAGCCGCTGGCTCGCCCGGCTGCATTGTTTCCTCCAACGCGACGCGATGAACAGCTCTTTCCGAAGTCAGAAATCACTTCTTTTAATAAAAAGAGTATTTTAACAGAAGCAGATAAAAGAGATTTCCTCCTGCTGTGGTGGCACCCGCTGACAGTTTTGCCCTCAAGGCTGGTTACGACTTAATGTCTTCCCACTCTCCTGCCTTTGCTTCCTTTCCAATCACCCCACGCGCTATCTTCAGCTGCTCCAATCTGTTCGGCCAATTCGTCCCTTCACATCTTTCTCCCATCCCCACCTTCCTTCCTGTCACAGCAATGAATTCACCTCACTCGGTGGCAGAGCTGAAAAGTTGGGAGACAGCCTGATTTGTGGGCAACACGATTTTTTTTTTTTTTAACTTTACTTCATGGAACAACAGCAATCAAGAATGGATTGCTTTCCAATGGACAAAGTTTTACAGAAACAAAATGTTGGAAGTTTTCAAAGTGAAAGTCAAAAGCACTTCATTTACCAATTCTGAGTCCCTAACTATAACTCAAGCTATTTAAGCTTCTATCAGCCAAAATATTTTTGGTGACTACACCACTGTTTGCCCACCTTTTCTGTTCTGATCATTTCTGGAGACCAGCTATACTCTCTACATAAAAAAAAACCCACAGAAATGGGAAACAAAATGGGAGCTCTGTTTACATGAATTACCTCGGCACAGTCACTATTATATTGACACTGGAGTTATTTGCAATAGTCAACGAAATGTACTTCTTAACAGGGAAGTGCCGACACACTCATTTCCAGACAGGGAATTGAATCGCTATCGCTGAAGTGGGATTCACTTCATCAGGCTTCAATGATTTTAAATGTAGGTGTCCAGACTAAGCTAGTTCTCCAAGACTTCTTCTGCAGTCCCCAATACAACTACCTTCATCATGTCATTCAGTCTCACCTACAACAGCTATCTACAAGAGGAGAGATGAATCGCACCTTTATAAGTTCTTCTCTCTCTCTCCCCATTACCTACAAAGGGAACCTGTACGATTACCTGAGACACCCAGCTTTTGGACAGGTCTGCTTACATGAGATGAATCTCACCCAACCTTCCTTTCAGTCTTCCTTAATTTTCCCATCTCCAAAATGTTAACAGTTGTACCGCCAAATGCCAAAGGAGTGCTGTATGGATTAATAATTAAAGCACGCTGAAACCTTTGGCTGAAAGTTGCTGCTGATATGAAAGCTATTTGTTTTATGTTTGATGCTAATTTAAAGCTGGTTAAGTGACAATGATACCACAGGACACACAAAAAAACCCCAAACCCCAAACAAAACACTTCAAAAAAGCAAATTCTCTGCAAAGAAAAAAGAAATAACTGTGAGGGCGAAGGCCAACATTTTTCATCACTTTCTTCCAAATGTTTTAGATAATTTTAACTGAAATACACAACAGTTTGAACTGGTTACTACAGACCACTGTCCTTCAAGGTCTCACCTTCCCTAGATTGATGGGCACTGCACACAGCAAATACGTCAGGCATATTGGATTTCTACACTGTATTAGTGAGTCCATTTCAAGATTTTCATCAAGAATGGAACCTATTAAAGTGTCTCTCACACTCTTCTGGCTTTTATAGCATGCTTTGGAGGACTGCGTGCTCTTTTTTCCTCTCCATGACCAGGAAGTCTATAGAAAATGCTTTCAACTGTTTTATTTGACCTTTCACCTCTGGGCTTTTGCCTAATCTGCAAATTTGAATAGGAGGTATAGCTGTGCCTTTTTTTTTTTCCTCTCTCTAAGTAACTAGCTGAATTCCTTAAAGGACCAGACACGCATCTAAAATTGGGACTCTTTCGGTATTATACTTCTTTGTTAGTGGCTGTGAACAAGAAACAGATGTGAAGTATCTGTGTTTGAAACTTAGTGACCCAGAAAGACCAGGGCTAATCCAGATCATTCTTAATAACTGAAACCTGCCACCCTCTGACCACCTTGATGTACATGCAGACACCCAGGAATATCCCCACCCCATCAGACAGACACAAATAGAAACCCTCAGGTCTTTTATACATCTTTATGCTAATTATGAACTCAGATGCAGTTCAGGATTTGAACAACAGCAAAAAAATGGATTCCCCGTTGATCCCCAGTGTCGATCAGCCTCCTTCCATTCATACAGCTGTCTTCCACCAAAGGTGAATTCTTCAGCAGCGGGGAAGAGAGGAAATGCAACAGAAACAATAGACGTACAAGCAAAACTTTGGTCTACTTAGTTTGTCTCAATCTGTGCCAGGTATCTCACAGGATCTTA
The DNA here is from genome assembly GCA_013401315.1 of Balaeniceps rex. Classification (NCBI taxonomy): domain Eukaryota; kingdom Metazoa; phylum Chordata; class Aves; order Pelecaniformes; family Balaenicipitidae; genus Balaeniceps; species Balaeniceps rex. The sequence goes on along the minus strand of VYZW01034744.1, from coordinate 326,403 downwards.
TGTTAAAACTGAAATAATTGCCCTGTCTGCAGTAGGGACCCCTCGTCTGGTGCCACCCTTGGCTGTGGGTGACAGGACACAGTTAGAAGATCAATGGGGTGGGGGCTGATGGAGCGATGCACTAATTAGACTCCTCCATGAGCACTCTTCTTTGGTCAAAATTATGAAGGAGAAATTGAGGTTGCAGAAGATGCCATTCCCATCATTGTTTCCAAACACCAAATGCATACTGCATACATATACAGTAAAAGCGAACTACTTCCACTGCACTGGTAACTGGCTTTTATTTTCTTTTTTTTTTTCTGTCTAGGACAGGAGAATACATTTAGCTGGCCCTTTTAAACACTGAAATCATGAAAACGATAATCATTGAACAATTATTTTGCAACAAGATTCAAAAAATAAATAGAAATTAAGGACTTGGAAAATGTGATAGTACATCTTCTAGGAATACTCGCGAGGCTAGGCTGTGTGGTCCAAAAAGGATAAGATTCACACATTTCTGTAACTGTCTGGTATTTCTGGCTCTCTCTAAGACCCAGTAATACCATATGCCTTGTGAGAAAAAAAAAAAAAAAAAATCACTGTTAACTAAAACTGGTCTATCTTGAATCTCAGCTATGCAATTAAACTAAAAATATTTATCACCTTTTTAAAGAGCAGAGCAAATATGTTGAGAGCAAATAATAACCAAAAATGGCTGTAGAGACTGCAGGTTTTTTGTGGCTTTCTGAAGAGCAGAGAGGATAGGTCTCAAATCATGGCATGATGATGGGCTACAAATAGCTCACTCATTTCTCTAGCAACGAAACCCCTCATTCCTCTCTCTTCTGCTAGATCCCATGTCTGGGAGCTTTACCCCATATCTGCAGTTGTGCTCATGCGGGATCGTCTGGGTAGGAGAAAGGACTTTTGTTTGGAAACTGGGTGATCCCAGGAACTGCCTGTTGGCAACTCTCTACCTTTGGCATTATTCAAGCAGTTTATAAAATAAATTTTTACTATGAGAACGAAATGTGCCTATGAACTCTTCTAAAGAGTAACAGCGTACCTTGGATCTGTAAAGCTTGATGACAAATACCAAGTATTTCCAACACCCAAGAAATGCCACGTTGATAAAGTCCTACCTGATCTGATTTCCATATGACCACATTTCTAAAGCTCAGTACATTTAGAGAAAGACGTTTCCAACAACATACAAGAAAATTAGATTATTATCTTGAAAGTACTACAGTGAAATCAAAGGACTTGGCAACAATAAACCAAAATATTTTCTCTTGGGGACTAAATACACCCACAAGAAAGAGAGCAAAGGAGTTTTCAATTACTTAAATGGATAAAAACTGTGGGCATAAAATGCTTATCATTTCAAAATCATTGAATATAGTTAATTGCCAAGATAATTCTAACTCGGAGTTTTTACAGACCTGGGATTTGTCATCATCCTCACAACCTTTTTACCCATATCTAAAGCACTTTGTAGGTTACACAGTGTTTTAAGGAAAGTAAAGAAAACGTGCTGCTTCCACAGACATGGATGACAAAACTCCTTTTGCCTCAATGGGACTAAGGTTTCAACCCACTGAGAATTAAACAAAATTACACAGTATCACAGTTTCCTGCAAACTGGAAATTCTGAGTTTCAAAGGGCTCTAAGTCAGTCATGTTACAAGACACAACAAGTACTGTCCAATAACAAAAAATGAACAGAAGTGGAAACAGGGAGGGAACCAATAATTGATAGGATTTAATGCATGATTTAAGGCCCGGGAAAGAATCCCTGAAGCCTTCTCCTACTATGAAAGGCTTGCCAGACATGTGTGAAAAACTTGCTAAAACATGTGTGTTGAATTACCTTGGTGGCCTGTGACTTTCCCAACAACCATTCGCAATTAGCTGGGATCCAGTAAAACAGAAATGAAGTTTGTATGCAGCATTAGTCCTGTAGAATGGGACACTTATTCTAAAAGTATCTGTGTTTTGGGCCTGGCCCTAGAAGATGCCAAACTTTTCCAGTTCATGGCACTCCACTCCATGGGGCGTCTACTTCTTCATCTTCTTCTCAAAAGACTGTATCAACTGAAAGATAAATGTTTAAAGTATCCCTTCTTCTGTTGGGCTGGATCTGACTTTGAATCACTTGGTCTTACTCTAGAATTAGCCCAGTATTTCCCACAACGTACTGTGACTGGCCTACAGAAGAAGTTCCTTTTTAAAACATTTCTATCTAAAGTGTTACTGCATTTCTCAAAAAGGAGCTGTGGCATTAAGGCAGTTTGGTTTCCTTTGCATCTTTGCCCCCTAATCCTTCCACCCGCTGCCAAGGACTCCTCCGCTCCCTCCTGTCACCCACGGATGCTGTGCAAGAGTCAAGGTGCTGTAGCCAGTCTGGGTCCACACAGGTGCCTGTGTGCCAGGCAGCTGTGGCCAAAAGCAATGCAAAATGCACCCAGTGCAGCAGAAAATGCTCCTCCTGCCCTTCCCTTGGTGGGCACACAACTTCCCATGGTAGGCACACAACTTGTCTCCCTCACCTGCCTGCTGAGCTACACAACCTCGTGGAAAGCTGATTATCCTTGAGCTCTCAACCTCTCCGTTGAATGGGTGGAGAGCTCTGCTTCCTTATGAAAGCTGGACAGGATCTACTTGAGACAGACAAGTCCTTGAGACTTGAGGACAAACCTGTCCCAGACTGTCCCTCCAGTCAAATCTGTCTCTACACTGAATGGCTGCCTCGAAGGAGGGGCGATCGTCTTTTCACCCATAAAGTTGTAACCAGTATCCCATACACAATTCTATTTTAACAACAAAGAGAATCAAGGTGAAAATTTTGTTTGGCTTGTAAATGGTGAACTTATTACGAGAGGGGAGAAGACATGTTATTCATGTCAGTGTCATTTTTTTTAATGATCTGGCATTTAAAAAAAGGAAAAGGGAAAAGAAAAGGGAATGGGAATGGGAGAGGGAAAGTAGGAAATTCTCCTTAGACTTCAAAGTAACCAAGATTTATGTTTTCTTTAAGAGTTAATATTTCATAGCTTTTCAGTTCTTAGGTTCAACAAAGGACACTACTGGTACCTGCATTGTTGTCACTTAGCAACTGTAACTGTTGGATTTCTTGTTAATGATCTCATTTTGGTTTTGAAAATAACACCACCGATGTGAACTTCAGTCCTGCAAAGACTTATATATGGGCTTACCTTTACACAACTGAACACTACATTCTCATTGACTTCAGTGAAGACTACATAAAATGTAAGAAATGAATTTATGGATGTGGTTTTGCAGGCTTGGGACTTTATTTTTTTAATTTTTACTTTTTCTGAGAATTTCCATGCTAGCTGTAACTGAGCCTCTAGTTATGTGTTCACGTACTGTAGGCACAAACGCTCGAAGCCACTGGTTTGCATGTCTAATGTAGGTCAGTCAACTGTGAGATTTACCAGTGTAATCAGATATTCAGAGGTTCAGGAGACCTAAACAGCAGGTGAAAAAAATTGCAGGCAATTTTCAGAAAACCTGGACTTTCCTGGAAAAGAGTCTTCACAGCCTTTGTTTAGACATGATATTGATAATGGGCTTACCAAAATATAGAAAAATGCCATTTGAAAAACAGTCCTGTACAGATGGATTGACCTTCCTACCCTGAGCTGCTGACACTACTATTAGTGCCAATACTTCATACGGAGTCACTCACCGTATCAACCTACTTCGCCAGGTAGCCACAGGTATTTAAGATGACCAGGTGATTTAATAGCCTAGCACTCAGACACAGTGCTTGTTCCCCTCCAAGGCAGTTCCAGTCTTGCAAAGTTCTCTTACCATATGCAATGTTTCCATCACAGTTTGGTGAAACTGTATGGGCAATGTAGTTATTTGCCAAAGAATGTGGTTTGGGGACAGCTGAAGCCATTTGCTAGTTCAGGACAAATTTGCTGAGTAGTTTTGGCCTGAACAAAAATAACAGCGGGCTTTGAGACCATTGGACATTCCCTTGAACAGATATTTTAAGTGGTTTCAACACTTTGTTTTCAGGGCACTTCTCATGAAAGCAAAGGAAGGAAAGAGCATGACTCTCAACGTTTTCAAGGAGGGAAAGCCCCCCCTCCTTTCTCCACGGTAGCCCAGGCACAGCACTCAGATCACCTCCATCCCCTGATGGCAGGACTTGCCACCCGCCAAGACCACAGCTTCACCATTCAGTCAGTCACTCCACAGCTCAGCCTCTCCCTCGCTCTTTAATTGTCCTGTGCAAAGTGGGACAGAAGGAATTACAAGCTACCGAACTGTGATACAACACTTGGTCAGATGCTTTCCTGGATCAGGACCTTCGATCGTAAACTCCTCCCGGGTCCTGCACAATGGCAGCCCCAGATCTAGGGGTTGGGGAAGCTTTGTTTGCCATTGGAGTACAAATAACACACAAGAATAATGCTATAGAAGAACACATTTCTCTCAAAGTTATGCTTGTGTAGGCTTTGTTCAAGCCAAGCATATGCAGAACCAAAGCTGTGTATCTGCCAATATCACAAGTATGATCCAAGCAAGTCCATCGAGATATTGTCAGCCACACAGCTCTCTCCATAAGGAAAGGATTTGGAATGTATTATTTGACACAGAACCATATAATTGCAGCATCAAAAATTATAGTAAATGGTTCTAATCAACTGCCAAGAAGTGGGATATTTTTCTGGCTTGAGCTTCTAATAGAAAAATAAAAAATGCAAAAGTTACAGCAAGGCTGATGTTACCAAGCTATCATTCTAGAAATTGTCCTTTGAAACAAAACTGAAGTGGATAACAAATAAAACGATACATGTTAGTTCAAGTAAGGTTGGAAAACAAGTAAATTGCTTTTGCAAGCTTCTTATACCAAACAACAGAACTTTATACACTATGAATAGCCAGATTCATACATGGTAATTTATGTTATTAATTTTAAAGACTGTACAAAAGAAGTCAAAACAGTTGACTCTTCAATTACGATGATGATTTTAGTGTGTTCAGCTCTTAACAAAATATTCAGCTGCTGTGGGTGAAGTTTCATTTGAAGGATTTTCTCCCTCAGGCTAATTTTCTTATTGTGTGTTTTGTTTTTTTTTTTTTAAAGTTACCCTGCCATTTTCAAGCTGGAACACCTACAGATTAAAATATATCTCATGTATTAAAGTACCTTATAGAAAGGTACATAAATTCATGCTCTCAGTTATACATAAATTCATGCTCTAATCACCATGCTATTTTAGGCTTCAATCTCATTCATTACATGGTGATTCCCTGGCCAAGACATGGAAAGAACCCCCTTCCCCAAATATTTAGCATGTACTAAGGAAATGCAAAGGATACAGTAGGGTGACAAACATCCTTATGCGCTGGATAAATTAGGCTAAGGAAAGCAGATCATTAGGGACTAAGACTTTACTGGGAGAATGTTTTTTGAGGAGAACTGCAAGCATCTCACAGTGGATATATTGTTCCCATATTTTGGGGAGAAGTGAATAATATATCCCTTATAAAATACAATTCTGAGCCATCTGAAATATTTGCAAATTTGAGTTTAATTCTATGAGTTGCTTTGGCTTATTTTAAAAAAGTGAGAAAATTAGGAAATGTCGAAACATTGTACAATATTTATAAAACAAATATATACTATATATTTCTATATACTCTGAGAGCCATGTCCTATTTACAACAACACGCCACAGGCAAGAATAATGGTGCATATCTCCCACATTACATTTATATGGTAGTGTGCTGTGTATTGACACTGTATTTCTTCCCTTTTCAAAGGAAGAAGAGTCACGGGAACGTACGTGCCCCTTGCACCTCTTGCCCTCTCTTTGTTTTGCAGTATTTGTGTTTTATCATCTTGTGCCTATTTCTTGAGTCTTGGTGGTTTTGGTCTTCATCTGACAACTTCCACTTTCGAAATACTAGTAGACAAGACCGGTTTGTATTCACGAAGAAGGTTATCTGCACAGAGTTAAGAAATAAAAGTCACACCAGCTTCTTATGTGTGAGCAGCTGCGTAGATCTCTCACCTATACGACTGTAAGAGTATGAAACTTTCCACACAAATGCTCTTGCAGCACCAGCGGCTGACCCACGATATCAAAGCAGCAGACTGAGGAGGCTGAAAGTGATGGAAACTTGTGGTTTCTTTATGACTCTGAGATGAATTCTTTCATCAGATGAACCACTTCTGAAAGCATCCGGCATGTCTAACATCCTCGATGGACAGCCAGGATCTATTCTAAGGCAATGCATGCAGGGTCTGACTCAGGAGAACATCATTATTCAGGAAGGACATTTCATTTTAGGTTTCACTTTAAGCACATGCTTAAATCCCATTAAAATTGGTAAAATTTAAGCTTATCCTCAAAGTTAAGCATGTACTTAGGCAATTTCCTGAATCGAAGGTCAGTAGGGAAATGCAGGTAGAAATACAGGTTGCTACTGGCAAATGAAGAAAACTAGTGGAAGAAAAACCAGCTGAAATTGGGAACTAATAGAATGTCAATTATTATTAAGAAAGCTTCTAGAAAACTAGGATGAAAACCTAAGTGAATTGACTAGAAGGAAAGTGGTCTCCTACCCAAAGTCACAAACATCATCCCTGTATACAGCATTAAAAGAACACCGAACAGAGACACACCATGCTGCCACAAGGTGATTCGTGGGAGATATCTGATCACACCCATCAATCAGCCATTGCTTATTTCCCCTTTCACCTCTGAGCAGAGATAAAAGGGCCACCATGCTGCAGGCTGAGTCCCAAGCTGTGCTGAGACTGGCATCTCTGAAATCAGGGTGTGTCCTGAGGTACCTGCACCTCACCAGGTCTGGCCATGGGAGAGTCACAGCCTTGATAGAATAAAAATACATCTCTGCTTCATAGAGGTCAGGCTTATAAATGAGAACGTTTTGCTGGAAAATACTCAAATCTGACACAGGCTTGGATGTTCTCCAACAGTTACAGAACAGCAAATCAGGTAACCAAATGCATGTAAGTCAGAAGAAAAACAGCTTTGCCAAACTCCAACTGTACCAGATCTGGTGACCAATGGTAGAGTCAGAAACTCAGAGAAGCATTCAGGTAAGTGGACAAATTCACCAAAAATTGCCTGGATACAAAAACAGTCTTTGAACATGTAGTAGGTTATTTTGGCATCACAAAGAAATAAACGTGTCATTTTAGGAAATGACTATTTATCTGGTTGTGCTAAAGAAACAATGCTGATCATGCTAAAGCACAGCACTACTTCTTGAAGAAAAGTTCCTATTTGAAACATTTTTAGCTAAGTGTGACTGTAACTCATCGGGGCCTTGGGCTGCCCATGTGTGAGAGCAGCTAACAGGACTAGTCATGAATGTTGCAGCTTAGTTCTAGATTCAGACTTTTCAGTCTACTAAGTTGGAGTGGGTATTTACGTCTTTGTGGGGACTGACCATAACTCTGTGTTCAATCCTGTGGGTTGCAAAATTTAGTTGTAACTAATGGATCTTGGATTTTCGTCTGGATACAGGACAAATAAATATGGAAAGCAACCTGCCTCCAAGGAGAAATCTTGCGTTCCCTAAAGGGGCCACTGAAGATTTCTTTTGCTGTAGAAGACAATTTGGGTTGCAGCAAATCAGTATTGACCCCAGACAGCACCAGAGTAAATCCTAAGGGAGCACTTCAATCTGTGTAAGGGCTGTCTGTAGGCTGCCCCACACCCACCTGAAAATGAGGCCGCCCAGGTGAGCAGGAAAGTGATCTTTTTCCTCCACCAGCTCTGCACAGTAGTTGTTATGGAGCCTGTGCCTTTTGGTGAAATTTCTGATGGCTTTGTAGCAAGCCTAATCTACTAATAGGCAGCCTAGTATCACACAAGCTGTTGGTCTCCTTGTGGGACTCAACTTTCATTAACATCAACTGCTGGGGAGGATGTTACATGTTGTCCTCAGCTTCAGTGGGTTCCCAGAGCTCTGCTTCACGGAATAATAACAAAGCGCAAAGATACTTGCCAGGATAAGATGACACCATTTTTTACAAAGTGAAATCAATACAGAAAATAATTTTCAAGGAATGATCACACTCATTCTTCTCCATATCAGCAGGAAAATGCCTCCAGTTTGCCAAGTGGGAAGAGATGCAATTAGCTGAGGGAAACAAGCATTGCCAGGTTTTGAAGAAGCACAACAAAGCACGAGCACAATAAAGACCAAGTTTCCAAGAGTAAACAGCACCCAGCAGTCTCCTCTGGCAAAAAATGGAAACTGGTGGTTAGCAAGCCATTTGGGGAAGTGATCATGGAAATGACTAAAATTTATTTAAAAGGATTTGCTAATGGGAAAGTATATTTCTGTGCTGGCATAAGGATCTGAACATTTTTGAAAAAGTTAGGGCAAATTTAATGGAGGAGAGCTTAGAGTAAATATTTTGAAGAAAACACTGTTTGGAGGAGGTAGCCTTTTGTATTACAATCTCCATTTCATTCAACCTCCAGGAAAGGTCATTGATTTAATCAAAAGCTTTTTTCCTTTGGTTAGACTCCCAAATGTACATACCATCAAGATCTGGTGCACAGAAATAATTTGAAGCAAATCTTCTAAAAAAGGTTTTGAAGATGCTTGCCAGTAGAACATTGTGCCTCACAGCTATAATATCAGAAAAAGCCATTCAATTTAAATTAATATATTTGGCCAGACAGCTATATTAAAATTCTTGTTGTTTTTTCTGTTATAATGGTAGCCTGTGGTATGACTAGCCCTCTTCAAAAATCTGTATAGTTATTGCCTTTCTCTTGCCTAGGGTGCATCATATGTTTTTGATTTTGATAAGCTGCATTGCACTACCTCATTAAAACAAACACTTATGCAAAACAAAAGACTGTGTATCACAGCGCAGGGTATGTAAGCCAGCTTTGAAGACTGCAGTGTTTCAAAAGCATGTTTCAAAGGAGAACTTCCGTCGACCCAGCTCCACTTGTGTTTAACATTTGTGGATGATGTCAGACACATTCAGTACTTTCTTAGCCACTGCAAACAAGGAGGCTTCAAAAGCGATACTAGCCGCAGCTGTAAAGCATGCAAGTGCGGCGCTCGCTTGCTGGTGGAAGGGACAGGTAGGACTTTCTCCCCATGTGCATGTCTTCTCTCGGCCAGAGAGAGCAGCGGCCGTACCCCGAAGGCGGCTCGGTGCGCTGTGCCGGCGCTGCTGGACAGCTCCGCTTCTCCTCCACGGACACCCACCCGAGGACAACCCTTCCCTCCTCCCAAAGGCCTCCCCACCTTTTGCAGATGTCTCCTTTTTTTTTCAGTGAGACGCTATTCCCAAAGCATCTTTTGGGGGAATTGGGAGGGCTGTATTCTGTATTAATTCTTTTTTTTTTTTCCTGGTTAATTTCTGCCTTTAAAAACGGCTGATTCCTTCCCACTGGAAAGGTGCACTCAGGTAAAGGGAGCTTTGGATAAACAGCTTAGATGCAGACGTTACAGATGTCTGAAGTTAGGTGAGATGAAGCCTACCAAAAAAGCTGAGATGTGACTTTTCTGTGTACACAATTTTTTGGTGGCTTGTTTAAAAATACTGAAGTGCCAAGGTTGATGTTTTTCATCCAAATCTCTCAAGCTGTTTACAAGGCAAATTACATCATCGCTACTACTGGCTTAACAAAGTTTACATAGGCTAGATTTTGGAAGGTCATCAAGATGTTATAGAATCTCAGTGATTATTGCAGTTTTGTATAATGTATTCCTCATGCTAATGCTTTTTCATTATGTGTCAAAATACTTAGATTAATGCAGGCATTGATGCAAATATTTGCATGCTTTAAAAAATGTTCATTGTTTGGCATTTTTGATGCTCCACAAGCTCATTTTTAATCACTTATTTTTGAGATTCAATAACCACTGCTAGTAAAAATTCAGCAGGATTTCCTACAAATTCCCTTAAAATGTAGCACCATTAGTTACTGTAATTGTAACTCAATACAGACAAGGAATTACCAGGCTGTGTGCCACATCATCCTTCTGAAACAACTATTGCTAATCTATACATTCTACAGTTGTAAAAATTTACATATTCTTAGTTTTCCATGTGACACATTTTGAAGTCACTGACATAAAATCATGACAAGAGTGTGGTGTTTTGGAAGCTAAGGATACAAGTGTCTTTCCACCATGTCTTTATTCATGGAGGTTCTGTACTGAAGGATGGCTTCAGTGAAAGACAATTGAGCACTGCCAGATTTGTTGCTGGCCCTGTCGCTTGGACAGTTTTGATTATCCATTCAGAAAATGTACTACAGGAAATTCAGGGAGCGGACTGGTCATACAGTTTGCGTATCAGTTTTTTAAATCAATGTAGTGAATTCATAGCTTGTGAGCAAGCCACAGCCTGAATGCATTGATGCAATGTGTGAATTACTTCAAAGGGCATACAATGTGTATAAAATAATGTTATGCCCATGGACAACCACAGAAGAAAAAGACAGTATTTAGAACTTGACTAGTTTGTTAAAAAATATTCAAACATTTTGCCTTATGAAGAATCCTACTCACCAGTCTATCTTGTCATCTCCCTCTGGATGGCTCTGCTGTTTCCTGTTTTTAACACCTTAATACAGCCATTTTTTTCAACAGGCTAATTATGCTTAAAAGTGAGTATTTGATTTCCTTTTACCAAGCTAGCAACTTGACTTAAAAAAACCCCATACTATTATCTAGCATTAAACTCTGCCAAAATAAAATGGCAAAAAGTGATACAGTTCATAACCAATAAAAGTATATATATATAGCTAAAAAAAAAAGATGGTGAGGGTAAAATCCTGTCTCCATTGAAGCCAAGGGAGTTTTGTCACTGTCTTCCTTAGAGCCTGCACTTCATCCTAGCTACTCCTAACACTTTTCATACTTGATAGGGAACAATTTAAAGTGATAAATAGCAGCCAAAATGCATGTGTGTGTGAGGGGGGGAAGATTTAATAACAGCCTCAGTGTTGAAAGTAAACTTCTTCTGGCAGTTTTGAAATTTTTGGCCTACCAGGCTAAATCTGAGTTTAAGCAGGGGATACACTTCTGCTTATGCTAGCTATCTGAAAGCTCTAGGCTAGTCAGACTGGCTCCCTCTGAAGACAGTGGAGTCCCTCTGGAGTCATCTTCTAAGATGTTAAGTTCAAACTGCCCAGATTTAAAAAAAATGACGAGGGCCACCAACCCACATAACTTCATTTTTCTGAGTGAAGGTTGGTTATTTCTATTTATGTGCCTATATATTGGTTTAAGATCTAGTTTCAAGAAAAATTTACACCATGAAATATGAACTTTTTCCTCATTTCCTATTGGCAGAAGCTTTACTGTGAAGTCCTGATCCTGGAGTCACATCTGTGACATCCGTGATATCTCTGTCCATGTAGAACTGGCTGCAAAATTTCATCTTTGAGACTCAGTACCCATTGATGTTGATCATTGCCACAAGGTGCACTGAGAATGGTTATATCCAAACTTCTGGCTCCATAAACCCTACATGAGAGGGTGGATCAATCTCACTGGGAGGGAAAGCATTTCCCTTGCCACCCTGCCTTGCCCTCCACCATATCCTAGGCTTTCCTGTGACCCTGTGGTTTGAACAATGTCCTGTGGAAGGCAAGATGTGTGTTTAAGTGCCCTCATGTTAAAGAAGGGCAAGCAATCCAGGCCTGCTGAGAGAATATTTTCCCCACCCTTAAATGATATGAGAGGAGAAGCTGTTTAAAGTTAGGTAACTTCTTCCAGAAGAAACATTTTTGCTTTAGACCAGCCTGGGTGCAGGGTCCTCTGCCCGGAGCGCGGCAGCCGCCCACCACCACCACTGCTTCCCTGCTCTCCTGCAACAGGATCGTTATGTGCCCAGCTCCACTTCTTCATGTCAGCTCTTTGCGCCCAACATGACCTTTGGCATTTAAAGTGTTTGGTCGGAGGCAGCCTTGGGACAGTTCCCCTGGCCTGTGGCCACACAATGGGCCCCATGCCGCGCCAGTGCTGAGCTCCCTTGCAGATGCGTAGAGGCAATGCTTATGGGGGTCACAATGCAACCAGTTCCCCTGCTCCTTACCTAGGGCAGGCACAGGCTTGGCAGCCTCTCCAGGGACCTCTGGTTTTCATCATTTTGTGGTTGCATCTCGAAAATATGAAGATTAGCCAGTGTGCAAGAAAGCAGACTAGAAGTATTAGAGTAAATTGTATGTGACTGTCTTTTCTTGTGAAATGTCACTATACTTAAATTAAGAATTGTGAAGTTATTTTACATCTTTTTTATTTCCTTGATAGGTTTCCAAGGTAATTTTTCTACATTACTTCAGTTTTATTCCGTTCAGAGAGCAGAAATCCTCAAACCAGGGAAGTATAACATTTTGCATTGTTTTCCTGACAATGTGTTCAGTGATATATAGCTAAAAAATGGCAATATTCATATACTCAGTCCTTTCTAAATGATTTATTTTTTTTGCTTCTTTAAAAAGAAAACTAATCTAAAATATTTCTTGAAGAGTTTTGTTTTCAAATGTAAATATACAGGCTGGATACAGAAACATTTTAATGCTTCAGAGAAATGCAGCCAAGAGTCTATTTGAAAATGGAATGCTGATTTGCTACCTGAAAATGAAAATCATTAAAAATGGGTATTAACATAAATGAAAGTTATGTAATTGCAGACTCCTTCCTCACTTTTAAGCACCTCTCCTTACCAAAAAAAAAAAGTTTCTCATGCTCACGTGAGTGAAATATTTCAGGAAACTCTCCCACAACTTTTCTCTGGAGGAGGGAGGAAGATGATGTGCAGTAGGTTATATCTACACGTGTGAAGCTGATCTTTGTCTCCCACGTCCAAGTCAATTTTTAGCCAAAATTATTTGCCTGTCACAGATGAAATAATAGTCTTAAGTTATAGCCACATGCAGAGCAAGACAGAGAGAAGTGATGCTACCCCCTGTCAGGCCTGTCAGATTTCTGGCTCTAGAAAGACTTTTCCCATGCCTGCCATGCCAAACCCAGTAATACTAACAGTGCTGCTATTACAGCCAACTGCCAAAACTGCCTTCTCATTAAAGTCTATCTATCTCATTCAAAACAATATAAATGTTCTATATCTAAACCACATGAAAGTATGTAAGGGTGGGGCTAGGCGTTATCTCAACCTCACCCAGCAGAAAGGCAGCTTGGTTTGCTCATCAAGATCACCAGCAATATCTAGTAAAGCATCTGAAATCACTAGCCCACTGCTCAGTTTCCTGGAAAAAATGTTGTCAGCCACACGCTCTCTTCCACACAACTCCACCCATAACGTCATGGCCCTCATTTTTAGCGTATTTTTTAGGACACACTCTCAGAAAAGGCCAGGTGATGCTGTGGGAACTCCTGCATTACCAGATCCCAGGGCTCACATTAACCTGTCTTGGAAAGCCTCTAGTTAAGGCATGTACTTACAAGATCATGAGAATCTGCACATCTTAAAGACAAAAAGCATTATTTTGGAGCTGCTGTTTCATTTCTTCAGTCCGAGATTTCCCTCTGACAAAGAGCACTGCATTTGCAAGGGCGATGCATGCCAGGCCAGATCCTATGGCTCCGACTCAAGCAAACACCCCACAGATTTTAAGACGGGCTTTTGACTGCATGAGAAGAGTTTCCTTTCAAAAAATTTCACAGGGATAATCACTAATTTTATTTGTCTGAAGTGATGGCAGAAAGCTATGATTGCTAGCTTTAGGCATCCGAGATGGCCTTGTATTGTCTACCTCAGGAATTTTACCTGGTGTTTGTTTGTTTTGGATGTTTATGCATCCACCTTGCAGCTCTTTGCCTGTGTTACTTGATTAATTTACCCTCATAACATATGCATGAAGTGGGAAAATACCGCTGCCTCTTTTGTTGCTGGCAAGATGCTATCTCCCCGCTGCACAGGAGACTGAAGCAGAGGGGGACGTCATGCCATCCTTGGGATTGAGCAGGCAACTGGTAGAGCTGCCAAATCTGTCTGAAGTTCAACAGAGGCCACCTGGGCCGTTACCTCCACCTGGTGTTGGCTATAAGGATAAACCCAGGATAAGGCAGTTTTTAATTCCCATCATCCTGAAGTGAGAAGGGTGCAGGGCCTGCACTGACTGCGGCTCATGGCTCTGGGAAAGGCTTGGAGAGATGAGTGAGGACCGGGTAGGGGCAGTGCTGGTGTCCACTCTGGACAACATCGGATGCTTCCTCTGACAGCTGCTTCAAGATTTACAAAGTGGGAAATCAGGTGAAACCGGCTTTTGTATAATCATGGCTTCAGAGAGTTAAAAGTACTCAGACAGGGCCAGTTTTGCCATGGGTAGAAATCACAGCAACTCTGCAGACACAGGCAAAGCCAAAACGTTAATTTATTCATACTGAGGACCTGGCCTCCCATGACCAACGTCATAAAAAACACTGACAGTTTGCAAAACGGTCCCAGTTTTTCAGAAGTGCTGCAGACTCCGGTTACCACTGAATGGTTGCCATGTTTTACCCCAGCACTGGCTCCATTTCAGTGATGAGTGAAGTGACTCCTATAAAAATAGTTTGAAAAGCACTCAGGGATTCCTTCATGATAAAAGATGCAGTTATTCACCATATGGTGCAAATAGCCAGGAATGCTGTGCCTCCTTGTCAGCAAAAGCTAAAATCTGCAAGAGGCACAGGGATCCTAGCTAGGAATGATACCATCAACTTGGGTAATAGGGTTGTACGTCTGAACCCCTTTTAAAAGAACCTCACTCTGAAGCAGGAAAAGAATAAAGATCAGCATGTATTTAATTTTTAGGCAGAGCCAAGCAGACACAAAGCATTAAAGCAAAATATTTCACCAAACTCCTAAACAGACAGGATTAAATATACTTTTAAAATTATGTGTAATCCTACAAGTGCTGGTGGAAGGAAAATTAGCATAAAAAAATAAGTTACAAAACTTTAAAAAGTCACAGTTCCATAAGACCATGAATGACTTTTGCCCTCCTACCCCCCACAGAAACCATAAAAAAATTAATTTAGTAATTTGTAAATCCAAATTGCTAATCCCTGTACTTCTGATACCTTTAACTGAGTACTAAAACTACCCAAATTAGCATTTTGAAACATATTTGGTAGAACTTTTTTTCCATCTGATCCATTGTTATAAAGTTGGCATGTGATTTTTCTTTTAAAAGTTTAAGGAGACTTTTTAAGCCTGTGAATGCACCTTTCCACTACAGAATCAAGAAGCAGCAATGTATGCAAATCTTTTTGCGAGATTATCTTTACTTTACCTTAGCTGTCCAAAGTTCGATATCTAGGCTGAAAGAGTTGCCTAGGCTCCTTTGAAATCTGTTTTAAAATGGGATTAAACACCCTCTCAATATGCCTCTATTTTCCAGTAGCTCTGAAGACAGATTTAGCTTTCAGACAAGTAAAGTTAGGTGAGATGAATCTTGACCCTAGTGATATAAAGTAATGAAGAAACGGCATGTAAGTCAGAGGAGGGTTTCATAGGCCTCACCTACAGGACAACAGGAAGACAGAAATCATGGGAGATGGTAAGGCAGAAAACGCCCTACAAAATGGGTGGCACAGGGCAGCCAGTGCCAGCCACCCCAGCTCCCTGATCTGAGGGAACTCAAAGAGCACTGAGATCTCACTGACATAAGTGAGAATTGGACTTGGCACCCTCTGCACAAACTGATACTAATGGAAAATCTGAAAGAAATATGTGGCAGCTGCTTTATGTAGTTTCCTACGTAAAGACATATCTGGGAGCATGGGAGAGCTGGGGAAACTGTAAATAGGAATTGGGTCATCCACATTACCATTTTAAATCCAGCTCAGCTCGGGAACAACCAGAAGTCGTCACCAGCAGATAGGTGGTTATTTAGTGGTGGTTTTAGTCCAGATCCCAAAAAACAAGACGTTGGCCACGCCTCAGGTTACACCCACGCATAGCTATTAACCTTGGCAGTCTCATCTGGAAAGAGGAAGGCTTCTGAGAGGGACAGTGACCAAACTATTCTCTCATCTTGCAAGTGGATGTTTGGGGCCATGCCTTGAAGGCACTGACATGACGGGAAGGATGCTCACCCACCTTCCTCCTGCTCCGTACCGTTCTCCTGGGCAAAAGGGGTCATCAGTCATCAGGGCCCACAGTCCCTTCCCAGTGCCCAATCCTAACACAAACGCAGACGCGATGCCCGAGTAGAAACTTCACAGAATAATACAGCATCTTGCAGGGGCCACAGATAACCTTGAGGCCCACTAAAAGCATTTTTCCAAGGACACCACTTGACAATATGGCCAGGGGCCTTTTGTGTTACAGTCGCAGAACAAGTGAGATTTCCTTGGCCAGGGTAGAGTTATAGGGTGGGTTTCTAATACGTCACTGAGCACCAACTCTTCTGTATTTCTTTTTCATATTCCATTTCTCTATTCCTGAAATCGCTCAACTTCTCTCACTTCTCTTAATCCAAGTTGAAAAATGAACATTTTTATACTGCAAGAGACAGTAAATGTAAGCCAGATAAAAATATTTTATACAGGTATCTCAAAAAAATACACTGATACCAAGCTCCATACCAAAACCAACAGCAGCAGCACTAAGAATGGTTCTGTGGAGAAGCAGTACCAGGACACACATTAATCCTGCATCCACCCCAGCCACCACGCTCAGTCACAAGCACAGAGGCCCATCACAGCAGCTACAATAGGTGATTATGGTATTAATTACCATAATTAACTGTAATTAAAGGCCATTTGTCAGCCACTGCACCACGTAGATCACTGGTTGGTCCGGACAGAATACACATGTACCAGAAGCTCAGGACTTTCTGCAGAATAACTTTAAGAAAGTTACCAAAGAGGAACAGTTGTCATAGGACAGAGGTTCGTATTTTGCCATAAATTAGAAACTGATAAGCAAAGAGCAGGAGGTCAGTTTTCAGCATGGAAGAAGATTAATGCAGTGTGTCTCAAAAGCGGTATTCACTATATCTAATCGCAGTGATTGTTATTCAATGGCACACATTTTTTTCCTACCTACGTTACTTTTTCATATGCATTTTCATACTGATTTGTCATAGCACAGTGCTTTCTACTTGGCGTGGTGAAAAATTCCATATTTCCTTCAACTTGCCTTGAATAACCCAAAAAATACATGAACGCGCATATCATCTCCAATGTGATTGGGGCCTCACTTCCTGTTTTCTAGCTCATTACTGAATGTATTAAACAACACCAGATTTAGGATGCAATTTGAGACACCCTGCTGCTGATCTTGGGTGCCAGGCTGAAAACTGAATGTTCACTACTATGTTCTTATTTTCTCTTTCCTTCCATTTTTAATGGGTGACTGAATGTCACTTTTTCCCTTGACAAGAAAGCTCCTTGAACTTTTTTAAAAAAATTAACCTGTTCTTCCAAATGTGCTTTTTTGTGCATTCTAAAAATTGTGGTACAACAAAGACTTCCAATTTTCCTTTGGAAAATACATCCCACTTCATCCCTTTCATATCATTGATGTAGGAGGTGTCTTTATAACTTCTCCATTGTTTATTATTGCGACTAGTTAGGTGTTATTTTTGCCCTGCAGTAAGGCTTGGAGGTGCTTCCCAGCACTGCTCTCATGTTTGTTTTTAAAAGTAAGTACAAAGACTGTCACTCCCAAGTTCTCGCTTCCCTTGAGTCCCTACATTTCTGTTGTGAGCAGCTCAGGCACTTCATTCTTCAGGCCTTTCACAACTCCTGGATTAATACCATCAGGTCTGGGTAACTTGTGGCTATTTAATTTATCAGTTTGTTCCAGCACCTCGTCTGTTGATCCTGGCAATGGAAGCAAAATGCTTTAAGGGTGCCTCTAGAGCAGATATCTAAAGCAAGTCACACACACATCCCTAAAAAAATCCTCACTCCAGCAGCCAGAATTACAGATTACAGCCTGGTTCATGGACGCAAGCCACACCAAACTGAACGGGGGATTCAAATAACTCAGGTCTTTCTGCTGCTGAACGTATGGTACCACGTCAAACCTCTTTATAATTAGCACAATCTATAACAGATTTTTTTCCTCCCAAATGGTAAGCATTCACGTGCTTTATTCGGCTAAGGTGGCTGCCGGTCTGCTCCCAGCTGCGTATGTGAGTGCACATGCACACACGTGTTGCAGCACCCGCCCTGAGGACAACGCGCTACAGCGGAAAGACGAACCCGACCCGCACTGCAGATGAATGCTTGATGACACAATTACCGTCACTATGTGGGTATCATCCCAAAAGTGCCTACCTCAGATAACACGCACATTAATTCAACCACAAAGCGCTGGGCTCGGTGCAGCAATTACTCGATGAGCTCCCGCCGCCTAAGCAGACCAGCTGGCCACGCATGCCACCTCCTTGCCCAAAAAACGTGGCAGCAAGAGTAAACTGAGGAACCGGCCGTGCTTGGGAACCTCTCTGTTTACACGAAGACCAAGAGCAGCCCAGAGACAGGTGAACTGGAGGCGGGGGGGGGCTGACCTGCTGGCAGCCCCCTTGTCCTTCTCCCCCCGCCCCAGCATTATTAGGGCTGCAATGGGATCCGTGTGTGATCGCTGGCCAGCCCACATGTGCGCCGCGCTTCCCGCGCTCCCAGCCCTGCCAGGGCTGGGGTTTTAAAGGAGTGACAGCATTATATTAATATATATCTGCCACCAGAGGCCCGCAAAGGCTTTGCTAATTCTGGACACCTGCAAGGTCTGTGAAGAGGGTGGCCAGCCGGCACCGGGGCAAGAGGTGGCTCCGGGGAGGAAAAGGGTCGGGAGGAGGGAAAACCAGTGCCAGCCCCCAGGACGTGAGCGCTGGGAACAAGGGGAGCTGCTCTCTTCATTTGCTTTGGAGCAAACCCTGGCGTTTTTCAAGACCAGACCCAAACCCCATTAAATTTGGGGTTTGTTTGAGTTAGCCACGGCTGCGTGAACAGGTCCTCGCTCCCGCTGCGGGGGGCTGCGGGTCACCCCGGCAGAGGGGCAGAGCCCAGGCGCAACCCGGTGACCAACCCCCAGGCTGCACAAAAACTCTTTTTTGGCTCCCTTCCACCTTGACCGCATTAAACCAAGCACAGCCAAACAAAGGTGGGGGAGGATCAAATCTGTACTGAAGCAAACAAACAAAAATGCTTTCTCCAAAGCCTGCCTGATAGATTTAATATGACTGGTTTTTGGAGGCCTTCTATTATTTTTGTCTGGCATTAGTATAAATCAAATAATCCCTTGATCCCAAGAAGGCACTGAGGAGACTCAGTCAAGCCTCCAGAAGGGATGTGCTCCTTAACTTGGAAAGTTGGCAGATGATTTAATTTTGTTAGCAAATTTGACAGTGCCATAGGAATTTTCCAAAATCAAAGAGCCCTTTCATAGGCTTCTCTACCCAATACTCAATCCAGTGTCTAAGAATAACATTCAGCCCTCATTAATTAATGATATCAGTCCGAATAATGTCAGATTGCCTCAGAGACCTTGCTGGGATGGATGAATCACACCCTGCTGGCTCCAAGGCTCTCACTCTGACAAACTGCAGTGTGCAATGACGGGCTGCCTCGCCTGGAAACCTCTCACCCACGGAGCCCCGGCAGCTCTCAGCCCAGCATCGTCTGAGGCGTGCACTCAACGCCGGGGCAGACTGCGAGGTTAATGGGTGTCTGAGATAACGCTCGGCTCCTCGAGGCCCCGTAGGGCAGGGGCAGGCGGCCACGGACCCCTTCCTCCCATCTCCTGGGGCAAGAGGGGGTGCTGAATCCAAACAGTGCGGCTGCCAAGCAGGGCGAGCTAGCGAGCCATCACCATCATGCCAGTGTGCCTCTGCTGTGGGCAGCACCAAAGCTGGCCCGTCCTCAGATAGCTTGGTTACTTCTGCCGGGCACTCAGAGCTACACCCTGGCTGTATCAGAAAGGAAAATACTGTTTTTTTTCACCCCGGTTAGGTGATGCTGCACCTCCCCGTGTACTTTGTGTGACAGATCCAAGAATGAACTGCAGAGGTCCACTAACTTTTGAGATTCACAGCAGAGTCAAGATCATACCCAACGGTGAAATGCCACAAAGAAATCTACATCTGTGAGTCTGGCTTTTACCAAAACTACAAACTGAGACTTCTCACAAGACCTACTCAGCTGATACTATTCCAACATGGGAAAAGATACACCAGCTGTCTCTATAAATTTGCAATTTTACTGAAGCCATAATTACATATGAAAACATCCAGACTGCTTCCAAAGTGCACTGTACTAATATTGATATAAAATTGCCTTGTTTCTATTTGCAACATAATCACAAATCCACTCTTCAAGTTTTCACATATCCACCTTCTGCTTTCTGCGATAGCTGAAAGCGCAGTGACTTCTTATCAGTCATGAACATGAGGTTTATAACATTTCATAGAATCATAGAATGGTTTGGGTTGGAAGCGACCTTAAAGATCATTGAGTTCCAACCCCCCTGCCATGGTCAGGGATACCTTCCGCTGGACCAGGTTGCTCAAAGCCCCATCCAGCTTGGCCTTGAACACTTCCAGGGATGGGGCATCTACCACCTTTCTGGGCAACCTGTTCCAGTGCCTCACCACCCTCACAGTGAAGAATTTCCTCCTTATATCTAATCAAAATCTACCTTCTTCCAGTTTAAAGCCATTACCCCTTGTCCTATCACTACATGTCCTTGTAAAAAGTCCCTCTCCAACTTTCTTGTAGGCCCCCTTTAGGTACTGGAAGGCTGCTATAAGGTCTCCCTGGAGCTTTCTCTTCTCCAGGCTGAACAACCCCAACTCTCTCAGCCTTTCTTCATAGGAGTGGTGCTCCAGCCCTCGGATCATCTTCGTGGCCCTCCTCTGGACCCGCTCCAACAGGTCCATGTCCTTCTTATGTTGGGGGCCCCAGAGCTGGATGCAGCGCTCCAGGCAGGGTCTCACCAGAGTGGAGTAGAAGGGGAGAATCACCTCCCCACCTGCTGGTCATGCTTCTTCTGATGCAGCCCAGGATATGGTTGGCTTTCTGGGCTGCAAGCGCACACTGCCGGGTCATGTTGAGCTTCTCATCAACCAACACCCCCAAGTCCTTCTCCTCGGGGCTGCTCTCAATCCATTCTCCGCCCAGCCTGTATTTGGGCTTGGGATTGCCCTGACCCATTTGCATATCACCATCTTTTTACGTAAATGTTGCATTCCTGAGGCCTCATGAAAAATCTACAGGCAAGAACAACAACCGCATTGTTTAACACATTCAGATAAATGTTTATTCACAGATGCTCTCCCTCTCCCCTTGTAATGACCATGGCTGGTCAGGCATGCACATCGTCTCCTACAACCGCACCCTGGCTTCCCCTCAGACGCCCTGATCCTGCCATGAGTGGGCAAGATCAGCACAGGGCTGAGCCGAGCTCAATGTAAACACAAGCTCAGCAGAAATACACATGTGGCGTTCATTGTGGGATCCCGGTCACAGAGGCAAAGTGTCAGAGAGACAAAGCTGGGACTTGTCTTTTTGTACAGTGTTTGTTTATATGCCGCACACGTTATGCCAGTAACATGAAGCCATCAGTTTCAAGTTACAAATATACCATAAATGCCATAAGTAATTTATTTTTCTGCTGTGCCTGGGAAAGTAAATTTGGGACTTTTTAAAAATCTTGTTTGATGCTGATGTATTCTGATTGCCACTGCAAATATGTATGTTTTTACTATGCATAAGCATTGTTTTGATGTGATGGCCAAAGCTCTCAAAGGGTTTGATGCTGAGGGGTGGGGCCTTGAGAAAGGCCCATCGGACTTTGGGACCCCCTCCGCAAACAATTGTCAGTTCAGTAGGACTGGTTCAAGAACAATTTTAACATGCTGTTTACTCTAAGGCACCTTGGTTCTAAAAGCGATTGACAAGTTTCACGCACCTACACGTGTGTTTGGAAGAGGCACTGCCAAATAAGCCTGTAAAAAGCATTAGATCTAGAATTTGTTATTTTACTAAAGCATTCTGAAAAATTACGCTAGTGATTGCACTTGAAAAATCTGGTAACGTTAATTCCACCACTGAAATATGATTTCTTTTAAAAGCCTTTTCCTTCGTGGTCCCTGCCATAGGATCCACCCCAACATCTGGACAACAGAATCCCAGGCTGACAGACTAATACACATGTGGAGGAGTGTGTCTGCTACTTTGCTGCTTCTCAGGACAGACACATTGTCTCCCTCTCCTTCTCCCTGTCCCCTCCTTTTCTTTTCCTTCCCCCCCCCCCTTCCTTTAATAAGACTGCACATGTCTTCCAGCTCTCTGCTGTGAATGTGACCAGTATGCGATATTGCCTTGCATCAACACAGAACGTCTGGCTTAGGTGATACCAAGCGGTTACTGCCCTGGCTTTGAATGCTTGCTAGGTTATTAACCGGCACATCTGGCTCTCTCCCTAGGAGGGTGAGTTCTGCAGTGCCCCAGGAATTTCTTTCATACACCACTTTTATTAGCTTTTCAAAAGAATACGGATTACCACTGGAAAGGAAGACTTCGGTCATTTGAAAACATATTGGTCTCCAACCTGTTTACCATGTTTAAAAAGCAACAATAACTGAAACTCATTATTTGATTTTCAGAATTATCTTTCCTCTCATTTTAGCACAGTCCTATTGTTCTTGTATTTGAAAGGTCTGCTTTATTGAAAAAATGGCTGATTTGTGATAGAATTAAAAAAAAACATTTCAGAAAGCCACAAAGATAACTGAGTTTAGAAATAAAGCTCCCAAAACATTAATTTCTAATCCTACTTTTCCTGCAGACTTCACTCCATCATCACAGGAGGGAAGACAAAAGTGTTTCAGGCTTAATCAAAAGAAAGAAGCGCATGTGTAGCTCCAGAGAGCAAATTTATCTCCGTTGCCCACACAGGGAAGTTACACAGGACGTGAAGTTTGAATGCAAGAGTTGTATTACTATAATTTCCCATCTGGACATCCCTATTTCAGTAATGTCAGAGTGGCCTTTTCTGGTTTTGTTTATGTCACTTCCGAAGCAGTTTAAGACAACTGGGAAAACTACTTTTGTTTTCTTACTGAAAAAAGATCCATGTGGGGGAGTTACAGAGGTAGCTCTCCAGGGCTTTCCTTCTACCTGACGAGTAAAGTTCAACACTCCTGGCCAAAGCTCTCCTGAAGCAAACCTGGGAAAAAGTTGCCTGCCCACCTAGCTACCTGCCAGCCTACCTACCAACTCACCTGGAACTCTACCTCTACCTTCCCAGGAGGAACCTTCTTCTTAGCGCATCACCTGCAACTGCTGAGCACACTTCAAGTGCAGGCAATACTCTCCATGTAGAGCTAAGCAAGTACAGAAAAAAAACCCAACAAAACAGTTGGCTGGACTTGCTAATCAATTTCTTTTGAAGCCGTGTAAGGCCAGATTTTCAGAAGCTGTCGGCACTCACCAGCTTCCATTGTTCCAAGTGGGAGTTGTTTGGCACTCACAGCTTTTGAAGGGACGTTATTTCATGTAGGTGTCTAAATGGGATCTCTGCTCTCCGCTAACCTTTTGCAATTGCTTTTGGCTAGACTGAACATCCAGAAATACCGCATTGCAAAGAGGAACATGTAAGCACTCACAGAAGGCGTATTTCTAAACTACGCATAAATAGCCCATACTCGTCCAGCCAGGAAAAAGAAACAACATTCTGTGATTTCCCCAATGAAGGGGGACAGCCAGGCGAAAAGTTCACAAACTTCAGTAAATTCATACAATGAAAACAAAAACAAAACAAAAATTCCTAATCATGTAAATGAAAACAGTGAATGTTTTCAAGAATGTCACAAGCTTACTTGGAGATTTCTGCCAAACAGAACAAGAAGTTAAGTCCATCAGATAAAATCCTGATTTCTTTAGATCAATATAAAAAAAAAAGGGATGTCTAGTCAAAACTCTAAGCCATAGATTCTAGTATCAAATAAATTATAGCCAACAGAACATAAAGATCTTCTCACCTCCTCAGGTCTGAATCTTCTGAAAAGCCCACCTTGGCAGCATTAGACTTGGCATTATTCAGTCAGCTCCAGTCTTAAAAATAAACACGACTCATTTGGTCCACTAAAGTTCATGGAAATCCTTACAGGGCTTTTTGTTGCGCTTGCCTATAAATTGCATTGTCTTCTTAAGGCTTCCTGTCCTGCAAACAGAGGCACTAGCACAGAGATTCAACTGAGATTGTTTCCCCCCTCTTCTGCTGCTTTTATTTAACACACACACACAAAAAAAAAAAAAAGGAGAGAGAGAACTGGTAGAAGTTCCTTACAGGAGTTGGAAGAGGACATCTGCAGGCAATTTAACATGAGGGTTTGTTTCTGTGTCAGCTGGCAACCCCTGGATAACTCTGTCATGTAACTTATATGCTAAAACATGATGTAGGACAACCAGTGAGATGGGTAAATATGGCAGCACATCAGTTTTATTTGATTAAGATTTATACTTTTTCAAAGGGAGCAACCCTGCCATAAACTATGAAAACAAATACAACCCTGCAGCTGAGAGAATGTCCCACCCTGCTGCACTCCAACAGCACTGATCTTCATCAAACCCACCTCCTGCTGCAGCCCAGGACAGTCTCTCCCTTCCTTCCAATGCAATTCGAAGAGCAACAGAAAACAGTTTTTTTTCAGATGAGGACGGGAATTTCTCCATTCCCTTCCTGGGGAGCCATCCCTCACAGCAGCCCTCTCTTGATTCGGTAAGGATCCAGCTCACCCTCCTTTGCAGGTGACGGCAGCAGAATGTGGAAGGGCTCATGCAAGCACGAGGTCGAGCCTGCAATTTGTGCCTCACTTCACTGCTTCCTGCCGATTTGGAAAAGCTGTTTGGGAACATAGACTGGTACCTAAAGAGAGCTCTGGAGATAACCCAGCTCACAAAGTTCCCCCACTCCATGTGTTTAACTTCCTCCCAATTAGAGGAGTCTGGTCAAGTGAGGAATGCTCATCCATTCTGGTTCCACTTCTGTTCCTGCATCAGATCTTATGTATTTTGACATTTATAGCCACGCATTTGAACTGAGGCACTGATTAGATTCAATTGTTAAAATTACCTTCCTCCCCCTTCCTCTTTGTGTGCATGCTTTGGTTTGAATTATTAGCAATTTAAAAATCAATCTTGCAGTTAAATGTTTAATGATATAATTGCTTCTGTTGCCTAAATTTGTTTAGTTTGTGCTTTATTAGCATGTAATAACTGAAAGTATATTTTCCTCTGTCTGAGTTAATAATGTCTCTGCGATGGCTCACGTGCCGTTAGCCGACTGGCTGCAGTTCTGGGACAACTCGGAGAGAACTGGCAAGATTTTCTGAAGCTGTAAGTAAGGAGTAGGTGGCTTCCTTTAGTTTCTCTAATTGAATGAATTTGAATTCTCAGTTGGCCTCCACTTCAAGTTTTAAACATTTTTTTGTTCATTCAGAGTTCATTTTGAGGGCCTCAGGGTAAATGCTGGGCAGGGAAGCTCTCCTGCCCCAGACTGGGACACGTGTGCCAGCTGGGTCCATGCCATGCAGCACACTGTGCTCTGCAGCCCTTGTCCCCAGATCTTCTCTGTGGAGAGGTCCTAAAGGTCCCTGCCTGCTCACCTACACAGGTTCCTTTGCAAGGAAGCTTGGAGGCTGGGAGGAAGGCGGATTGGCCTGTCTCCTGCTGACAATGCAGCAAGGACTGTGCCCCAAGTGTCATCAGACATCACCTGTGGTTCTGCTGTGCAAATCTCCGCCTTGCCCTGACACCCAGACTCAGGTTTGGGACATGGCTGCTCCTGCGCAGCTTGCCATCTACTCCCTGCTTTCCAAAGGGTTATTAGACTTGTATAAAATGTCATCTTGATGTGACTATATTGCTTTTGGATTTGGAGCTAGCTTGTCTGGACAAGGCTTGGGTGTAACCCAAGGTCTGTGTTGCATATTGAGGATATGCCACGTAAGATGGGCTTCAGTCCATCTAATGAAGAGCCACCTACAAGTCCCCCTGTGCTTAATGTAACTACTCCAGAGCCTCCGTGTAAACAGTGGAAAGAGAGGGGCGCTTCCCAAGGACAATTCGCCCCTTCCTAATATAGGTCTCTCCCCATTCTTTAAAGAGGGGACCCAGAAACTGCTTAAACTAAATACAAACCAAAAGCAGTTACAGTTAGGTGAGCATCTTGTCCAGCATGTCCTCAGGCTCCCCCTGATCATTTGCCATTTTAAAGTAACCCCATCTTTCTCTATTTTTCCTCCCCAGAGGGCACGAAGCAAGTGTTACTGTTCGCAACGCCAGGCCCCATGACAGAGCAGAAAACATAAAGCACGGAGGTAAAAAGGGTTACATGTTTGGGAACAAAGCTCCCTCTCCTATTCCCCCAGGGCCGGTGGCGACAATGTTTGGTGCGTGTTCAGATTTCTGCTGCAGCGAGATTTCCACTGATTTAAGCCAACGGACCGCACTATGCTCCTTCTGACACCTACCCGAGAAGCGCAGGCAGTGCTCAGAGGCAGTGCTCAGCCCGTGGGCTGGCCATGCTGGACGCAGGATTTCTCACGTTTGCAGGATTCCTCCCACGTTATTCACAGCCCTGACATCTGCCAGGTTTCTGGGTCCCTGGAAAATATATATGACCAAGGCGGTATGGACAAATGATCACGTCAGCTCATCCTGGAAGGCTCGCAGCACATGGCAGATTTATCTATCTACTTTTGAGCACTACTTCGCTGAATTTGAAATAGCAGGTTACAGTGTCCTACCAAACTTTTACTGCTCTGCAAGGAGGTGATAATGACTGCCAGCAAGTTTATCTTTGATCCAATGTAATCACAGACAATATAAAATATATAATGCACATGCCAAACACTCTTTTCAGGCCTCAGCAGCAGAAGAAATTGATCTCGTTCGTGTCACAAAAAAAACACTGGAAGCAACAGAAGTACTGGCCTAGGGATGTAGGGGATGTAATACAGTAAAACTCACCCACATTAGTTGAGTTTCACTGTGTTGTAAATCTGGAGGGCAGCATTTGGGTTTTGCAGGTTATTAGGCAGCAAAAAGCTGTATTTCTGAGCAGGACCTGGTAGTGAAGGAAGCACACTGTAGAGCCTGTTGGGTACAGGGCTCACTGGCGCGACAGACATGGGAATTTAGGGGGACAGCAGTGGTCCTGTCATACTTTCTTTCTTCTAGGGCAAAAAGGACAGGATGCACACTTTCAATAAAAAACCAAAATTGCACCAAGAATACACATATGGCATAGAATCAGTTTCTTTTTCTAATGAAACATGCCTGGAAATACCCAAATACTGGCTACTGGCTTGAGCGAGCAAGAATTTGAATGGGCTTGGGAAAGAACACTGAGAGTCTCAAAATATCCTACAGAATAACAGGCAAAGACTTATGACAAATGATAAAATAGCAAGTGGGTGGAAGGTATCTAATCAAACGCCCATAACTATTTATGAGGTAATGTCTGTATTAATAATCTAAAGAAGGGGATTAAACAGCACATCAGCGAAAGGTATTACACCCTAAAGCCAATTTTGGGACACCAACAGGACTGCTGAAATAGTCCAAAAGAGTCTTCAGGAGATTAGAACATGGGTAGGAAATAATGAAGTAAGATTCAGATTTAAGGAAGACGGTTGTCAGTACGAGTATGCAATATGAGATTAAATTAAGGGGGGCGGGGGGGAAGAGAGAGAGAGAAGGGAGAGTGACAGAGAGGGGAGATTAATTTTTGTGCATCATGTGCAGAGAAAACACATCACCAAGCCCGAGGGAAGCATCTCACCCTGTCTGTGGGCTGCAGCAGCAACAACCCTTGGCATATGCCTTCCAGCTCTAGGAGGTGTTACCAGAAGGGTAACAACGTGGTGATTCGTGACCAAGCAACAAGCATAGCTGAAAGCAGGGCTGGATGCAGCTGCAGTGGTGAGGGGAGGAAGGCTGACTGGCCCCCATCACCTGAACCGGACTGTGACCAGAACTAATGCAGACAGGCTGTGGGATGCTTGGCAACCTCCCCTGAGCTCCCCCTATAAATCTCCCTCTTTAAGAAGGTGAGGAGGAGCAAAAGCAGTGTGAAATTAAGCAGTTTGGATATACAAAGGCTAGTCAAAGAGGGGAGCAAGGTGGCTGAATATGAGGAAATGCTTCACAATAATGGGTCATAGGGAATAATCTCTCAGTAAAGGTTAAAGGTCACCCATTGCTTGGGATAACTGTGGCTAGATCAAGGCAAAATGCAAATCCGATATACATTAAACAGTAATCTCTGACTCAGTGGGAGATAATCTCTGTACATCTTTAGCTTACGCACTGTATATTTGTGCAAGGATAGTCCTGGGCGGGCGGTTTCTGTAACCACTTGTCAAGGAAGGAGGAGACTGTCGTTACAGCCTTTCAGAGTCCCAAGGCTGCCCAAGCACCATTGCTGGTGGAGCCCCCCGAGGCAGACTTTCTTGCACCCCTTCCCTCCAGTGCTCTCACTGCGGCCACACACAAAAAGCAAGGCCTTGGAGTCATGAAACGCAGCATGGGCAGTCACGCCAGTGGAGTTCCTGGCCCCGTCTGCCAGGATGGCCATGACCTGCGAAGGAGGAGACACCTACTTTGGCAGTGGGCTTGAGAGAGATTTACAGGCAGCAAAACAAGCCTGTGATCTGGGAGCCCTCCATCCCACTCCAGGCTCTAGAGGGAAGGAAGAGGAAGGGGAAGAATCATTTTTCCCAGTTTCCCCAAAGCCTTTTTGTCCCCTTTTTGTCCTTGTCCCAGTCTGTCTTGTTTGTCCTTCTCAACTTCTTCTCGTAACTTCTCCCCACCTTCAGCTTGC
Source organism: Balaeniceps rex (assembly GCA_013401315.1). NCBI lineage: Eukaryota > Metazoa > Chordata > Aves > Pelecaniformes > Balaenicipitidae > Balaeniceps > Balaeniceps rex. The sequence continues at coordinate 297,569 of VYZW01034744.1, read as the reverse complement.
CACCCTATCTCTAGTTTCCATGACCATCCATTTTATGATTTCTACCCATCTAGCAGTAGAAATGTCCAGATTTGTAACCGTCCGGCAGACTGCAGAAAGGAGATTTGAACACATCTGACTCCACATAATAAAGGGTAGTGTAAAGCATATATATCAGCCAGAGCATTGAAAATGCATTTGGTACTCTTTAGTTTGCTCTTTCCTGCCTATGAAAAAGATAATTTTTGTTTAAAAATGGCCTCACTTAAGGAATTATCCATGCCATTAGTCCCCAGAACAATAGAGATTAAAGTCTCTAGAGCATCCCCTATCAAAATAACATACTTTTCTTTGAACATGTCATTAACACTGTTTTCCATCTGGCTGTTGGCAGCAATCTTGAATTTGCTCCAAATTGCTGAAAGTTCATCAATTATAGTACACAGAAGCCATTATCTCTCTTTTCCTTTAGCAAGGAGGCATTTGCTCAGGCAGAGTAGAGTTCAAGAGAAAAGAAAAAAAAAGAAAAAAGAAAAAAGAAAAAAGAAGAATTTACTCATGTAAACTCTATGGCAATCATTTGGTTACAATCCAGAATTCTAAACTTCTGAGAAGTAAATCACAATTTCTGCATATAAGGAGATTCCAGCGTTCAAATACAGTAGTTATTCTGGCATTATTACAGGTAACTGATGTATGCTGACAGAGGATGGAAATGACGCACCAGATTTTAAGCCTGGCAGTTTGGGGGCTTGGTGAACGAGCACTGGTATGGGGGAGTGTCACCCATTTTCAAGATAAACTCAGTTCCTTTATTTTATGAGAACCCAGAGTAAACCATGGCTGTCGTTCAAACAAGATTTAGCAACTGTGATCCAGCTAGCATAATTAGTTAGAAGCATGGCGAAATTGAAACAGTGGTGTTACCCTGTCAGTACAAAAGCAGGGGAAGAGCTTTTAAACTTTTGCCAGAATAATGAATGAAGTACACAGTGAGGGGTAAGCAAAGGGGATGGGACTTACAGCTACTCAGCTTGGGGGACTGCTGATACTGATGCTTTTTCACATCTGTCACTGAGGGACATTTGTAACCCACAAAATGAGAGCCTGCATGCAGCAGTCATTCCGGAGCAGCTGTCAGGCAGCAAGTTTGCAGCCCAGATAACCCACAGTAGCTTCTTCACCTCTGTGCGCTGGGGCTAAAGGCGCTGTCTCACAGCTAGAGGCCACTGCAGGCAATACGTCCATGGGTTCATCACCAATCCATACCTGTGGGAGGTTTGGCTCATTAGCCAACAACCATCAGGAGCAGTTATTCCATATTTTCTGGAGGGGATGGGAGTATGTTATCAAATTGACTCCAGTGGTGACATACTGTGATACAGTAGGATTACATACTCCATATGGATCGCCTACTCAACTAGGCTGCAATGTGTCTGCCATTAGCTCACTTCACATGTGACTTTGGGCAAAGCTCTTTGCATCTTTGGCTCAAATTTCCATGCTCTCACCCTTAGCTGAGCTGCCCAAATATCATTTTATAAGCAATGAAAGAAGTGCTTTAGCAATGCAAAGAATCCACAAAGACTAGGCTCCTAGCTCAGTCAAGATCCTAAAAAGAGGTAGGAGGAGAAGCCTGGCTTTATCCTCCTTATCCTGGAGGATAATAGTAATTCTATCCTCCTTCCCTTCTTGTCCCCCTTGCCTATTCAGGCAGAGACTGCATTGTGCATACAAAACTCCCAGCATAACAAAGTCTTAGATCCTATTTAGATACCCTACAATTCCAGGAAAAATAACAGATTATACCAGACCCAAAATATGCTCCTTAATGAATAATACCAGTTTAAAAAAGTCCAATTTAACCATAACACAACAGATTAGGTACATCCAGCAGCATCTCTACACTGCCACAATTTGAAATCCAACATATTCTTTGGCCAGCAAAGGAGCTCTGGGATGAGGTTTTGTAATACTTCCAATGACAATATGGAATGCTGTGCCTGGAAACATGTATGTGCCACCTAAATCATAGCCCAGGCACATAAGTGCTAAATTCAGGACTGATTTTCAGAAACAGCTACGGAGTAATTCTTTCATTTCTTCTGAGAAACCAGGTTTTCCTTCATTGTAATATTAGGTACAGTTTTCAGATTTGGTAACCTCAATTTGATAGATTCAGAGACAGCAACCTCTAGTTACATCCACAAGAACAAATGAGGTTGTATGGATACAGTCCAGCTGAATTTGGCTTAAAGTGTTTGATGCCCTTTGAGAATTTTTTATAAAAAATGTCCTCTTTGATTAAGTTATCTGGGACATGAAGTGTCCCAGTTTTTCAACTTGAACAAGACAAAAGCCGGCTATGCAATCCACGAGCACCTCTGTTCAGCTGCTGCCATTCACCTGTCCTTCAGTCATCCCAGATCTCAAAATCACCACCAAGGAACAGAAAAATCGGACCATCTAAATATACACAGACCAAATCTTCCACCAGCATAAATCAGCCTTGATTCAATAACAACTATACCCATTTAACCCAGGTTAGACTCCATTCATGATAAAAGCAGTGATTTCTTTACCTACAAGCCATACCCTGGACTCTTCCTCTTCCAGTGAGAGCCAAAGGGAACAGCTGTAACTCATTTTTTCCTGAGAATTGGTTCCACAAAATCCCCTCACAGTGATGGCACAAGCTAACTAAAGCCAAACAAGCATTTGATCTTTGCAAATGAGGCTGCTGAAAGCAGAATTTAACCCTTAAAAAAAAAAGTTTTATTGAATCGTCAGTATACACGAAGCATACATCGTTAAAAACAAAACATGCAAAACTCAGGTAGCATTTGCACAGTGTTTCTGTGACTACTGTCATAAGAACTAGAGTTTAATGAATAACGGGGCGGGGGGGAGGGGGAATGAAAAAATGCATGTAAATGACAGTTAATTCTGCCCATACAAAGAGACAACCTAGCCACTGACTTGTTGAAAACATCTCTAACCTTTATATTGAGTTTGATGAGATATAACTCTAGTGAAGATGTTTTATTTAACACCAGTCTAAGCAGCTAGATCCCTATGTAGCTTCCAAATGATGAACTACCCGAAGCAAACTAGTTCAGACTGACAAGCAAAGCCTCAGCTTCCTGGTGAAAACAGTATTCAGTACTTTTATGCAACACCACATTTGGAAAGACAGCAAAAATGGTGCGTTTTCTAGAAGTGACCTTTAGCGTACATAGAATAAGAGATCCACTTTTGCTGTGTTTGAAAACTTATATTGGTGATAAAAGGACCTTGATCCCCTTCCTTAATATTATGCTTAACATCAGAAATTTTATAGTTCCCAATTAAAATAGCAGCCCTTCTCAGCGGCATGGGCAGGGTGAGAGGTGAGGACAGAGCTGGTTGTAGAGTCCTGTCTACAAACTCCTCTCCAGTCTGCAGACTCATTAGAGAAAACCTATTCTGGAAGAGTGAGGGAATACACAAACCTTGGTATAACCATGAGCATCTTATACCCAAGCCCTTTCAACTATCAAAACTGCCCAAATGACTGTCCAAAACCAATGTCTTTATTCTAATTAGGGATACTGGATAGCAAGAAATCATTTGTCTTGCTTTAAATCAAATAAACACTTATTTTCTTAACAGTTTGCCACTAATTGAAACTAATGGTACTATTTTAAGCCTTTAGCAGTAGCAAACCTTGTTAAACTACAGTGCTGATCCCACAAACCATTGGGGGCATACTCTATTGATGTGAGTAGTCTTACTTATTTCAGCCCCCTCACAGGCACTAAACATGTGTGGAACTGCTCAAAGATCAAAATTCCCCATAGTTTGCTGAATTGGAACTAAAGTCCGAACATATACATCCTTTTTCTTGTCCAAATAAAATTTTTCTTTCCTTTATGCTTGGGCAAAACACAAGGCTGTGACTCAAGTGAAACTACATGTTAGGGAGCAACAGGAACACAGGTTCACCGTATCAATTATGGATGCTTCATTCAAGCTGAAAAACGTAAAGCTTAATCTCTAGTAGCCATGGAATGAAGCTGCCTAAAAAAAAAAGAGGACATACACATTAAGACTTTCAAAACATTCCCAAAATTGGACAGAATCTGCCTGGGTGCTGGAATCTGGCTCTTACCATTTCTCATTCTGAAATGGAGCACAAGAGCTGCAAGGTTGGTCACATTTTCTCCTGGTAGCGGGAAAGGCAGATTTTAAAACAGCACACATAAAAACTCACATAATGCAAATGAAATCACCCTTTCTGCAAAAAAGATGTCTCTGAATATTCATATTTCCATATTCATTTATCTTTCCCATTAATTTTCTGCACATGCTCAGGCAGAAAACTTAAATCTTAAAATCTGTCAAAACTTAGTAACTCAGACACTTCCTAAAAAGTGATCTTCAAAGCTACAGCTTTAAATGTGCATGAATGAGGCTGTGTCTGCTTATACAAGAAAATAAAAGAAACAACACCATGTGACCTACCTGACAGAGTACAGTTAATTAAACAAAACCATTCAAGGATGACTGTAATGAACCCAATTTGTCCCTTCTACCTCACCACAGCAAAGAGAGATATAAAAGACCATCACACCAAATAGCCTTTCCCACATCCCATGCGCTATACTTTCTCGTGGCTTATTTTTAAGAATGTAGTTACATCCACTTTTAAAGTCTAAATGAACAGAGCATCCCTGGCAGCTCTCTGAAGAATGTGTTTAGACCAAAGCAGGCCCTAATGACATAAACAGAAATGTGAAGGACTTGATGTCTCGTTGGCTAGCTTTCCTATCCCAAACACAGTATGACAGTTACTGCCTTCCTCGCGCCCTTTTTCAATGTAACAGCAACTTCTGCATGCTGTGCTGCTGAAAATAGGCTCCTACAAGTTCTCTTGAACACATCATTACAGAGATTTTTATGCGGCTCTCTTGTACTTGCCGTAATAAGATGCATGCATACCCAGCCTTGCCCTCTCAAAACCTAACTCCCATGGTTAAAAAAAACCTACTTTAGATACCAGTTTTGGCAGAAAGCACGAAATTGAGCTCTTCGTACTGTTATTTCTGGCGCTGTGGACACTTAGACAGCATGAAGAGGTACTAAATCCCCTTTAGTTTTTTGAAGTCTTACTGGTTGAAATCCAGGTGACGAGACATGTTGAGACGAGACTGCTTACGGGGGGGATGTTTTTCTGCTCTTTCCATAAAAACAACCAAGGACCAGAAGACTGTGAAAGCGCTGGGTTTTGGAAAACTTGGAGAGAGGCAAGGGACAAGCTCTCACACTACTGCCAGTCATCCTAGTATCTAAAGACAATCCAAAAACACTGTAGGGAGGTATATAGAGAGCTTCTTTCATTCACTGTCTTTTTACAGGAAAAGCAAGTTGTTTAAAATAATATTTCATTTTTATTGAGTTAAAAATAAATTGTAGAATGAAGCTTTTCTATGAGAGCTACTGACTGGTAGATAGCAGTCAACTGAGAAGAAATTTCATGAAAGACGTTGTAGAAAACGTAACTTCAAGGAACGCCAGAAAGACGGACAGACAGAAAAGCAGTCAGAAAGAATAAAAGAAAACTTTTCACTTACAGCCTGCCTAGCATGGCTGATCCGTTTATTTGATTACAGCAATCTTATTACACCAGCGGTGTTTTCAGATGGCAAAATCCATGTGAATGAGAAGCATGCAGCTTCATCATATTGTTTGTATATAAGGATCAGATGGCTTTTCCCACCTAAGACATTGCTATATGAGTGTCTTTTTATTTTGCAAAAGAGAATTACTGTTCTTCTCTAGAAGCAGTCAGGAAACCTTTTCCAAACAAAACCTCTAGATGATGAAACAGTGAGGCAGAAATAGACTATCCTCCATACTAGTCAGTTTGTGAGGCTCAGATGCTGTTGTTGATGTGCAATACCCCAAAATGTCTTGCTCTTAGCAACACATCATCAGCTACACCTGCTAAGTCTAGCAGGTTCCTAGTCTTCAGTGAATAGGGATAAGAAAAACACGGTAACAATAGTAATAGCAATAATAGTAGCAACACGGTAAAAACAGTACATCACCTTCTGAAATGTAGCAAAACAATGCTGTTTTTAAGGCAATAGCACAGTCCAACATCTACATTCCTATGACTTACACAAAACTATGCACTGAATCTTTCCAAAGGGATGCTTGTTTGGCTTTGAATTTTTGCACTATGCTCATTTTCATTCTCCAGTTGAACTTAATGTTTGCCGCTGGTTTTCATGAAGCAGAACTGGGGACATATGAATTCAGTATTTTTCAGTACTGTAGGTGTATTTTATCAAGCATACCAAATACTAAAGGACGATCAAGGGGTTTTAATCTTAGAAAAAGTTATCCTCAAAATATCCACATACTTCAGAGCACATCAGTACAGGTGTCAGCAACAAAGACTGCAGGACTGACTTAGACAATAGCATATAAATATCGAGGAATAAAAGAGCCAGTGTTGTGCAGTAGCACAATTTATAAACAGGCAAGAAAACCTGCAGTATGTATACATATTTTTTAATTTTATGACTCTCAAAACATCTGAGGACTCACAATAAACAGGAAACTAACCTTGATGTGAGCTGCTGGATCTGGGACAGTCTGAATCATGTCCTTTAACAGGCCAACGTGTTTACCAGGAGCTCAGATCCCAAGGCAGCTGCATAACCAAAGAAACAAAAGTCATATGATTATATTTTAAAAGTTTATTTTCAACAGAAATCTCTTTATCTTTTTATAGACTGATACGCATCTTTCCTTCCCCAGACCTCCTCAAGAACTAGTACAGTTGAAGCCCTAGACATTTCTGTTTCCATACAGTATGTTTAGGATATATTTCATACAGGAGAAAACAGTCAGCCCTGAAATTCTCATGGAAAATTGGTCTTTATCTGTAATGGACGATTATCCCAAAATAAGAACTCTGGGATGTGCTCTGCCCTGCATAGCCCCATTATTCACCCGAGATATCAGGGATTTCCACAATCCCTTCTTCCCAGTTTATAAACACTCTGCAGGATTGGGACAGATCTGGAGCTGATATAAATAAGTATCATTTCATTGAAGTTGTGCCCATTTACAATAGCTGCAAATCCGGTCCAGCCGCTCAATTAACAGCACTTCAGAGCATGGATCTTCTGGGATCCCTTATCCATGTCCGGTAATGGCAAACAGAGGGGTTGGGGCAGGCGGGGTGCATTTGTCTGCATATGCAGGGGGTGGGGGACCATTAAAAAAATTTAAAATAATAACAATATATAATGTAAGTAATGTAGAGTATTGATCAGTAACTAGAACATCAAATAACAGCTAATAAATTGGGATCGATGTCAGGAAACTAGAAAACATGGAAAAATGTAGGAACGTGAATGTCATTTAAAGTAATCTGGCTTTTTCTCTGTTCTCCCTAAAAGCCTAGAAATTACAATTTCTCACGCAAGAGGTCTCCTTTTGCCCACGACCTTGAACTTCTTTCATCTTTTAAAGCAGCAAGGCACTATCAGAAAAAAAAAAATCTTTCTCCTCAGTATTGGCTTTTTTCATTTCATTATCTGTTCTCACATCTACACTAACTTGCAAATCAAATTGCAGATAGCTTGGACCTATTTACTCAGGAGAAATGTTGATAGACTGACTAATGCGAAGTTGCAGCTCACCCCAGAAGCAGTCATCATGATGTAAGGGAACCATTTATAAACTGTGGTACTACACAGTGCAATTAAAGGCATCACCATTTAGATCTTGGTGCATTTCCCCCTTACTACTTAAAGGAGCCGGCTTTGTCCCTCTTCAAATCCATGAAAACGATGTACTTAGTTCAATGGCTTATTAGAGAAACCTCAGAACAAGCCAAATTCCCATTTTGTACACTTTCCTCAGCTATCTATGGATGATCAAATGGGATACCGATGTCATGGGTTTAAGTGAAGATTTTTTTTTCCACAGAACTTAAATATCTTCAAAAGCTACAGACACTTGTTTTGGTAAAAGCAAACTTTCAATAGCGATGTTGTTCATATTTAAGTCATATAGAAACACTAACAGCACTGACATGCCTTTCAGCTCTCTTCCTCCCTTCCCTAGTAAATCCACGCCCGCCACATTATTCATTGGATTTATGGGATTCGTATTTTAAGCTTTCAAAACTCATACACAGGATCTGGAAACTACTAAATTTCATTTAAACTGAACAGAAAAATATTTTGAACCCAGTGTTAGATCATGTTTTCACAGTTTGCATACTTTCCTCACTGTGTTGCCATAACGGTACCTCACCCCCAGCAAAGAAGCCTACCCAGGAAAGCGGGGACTTGTGCCGCATCAGTGTTTATTTCTGTCTCTCTAACATCTTTGCTCAGCGTGCAAGTATGCGCTGCATCTCTCCTCCCTACCCACGTATTTTACTTGGTCAACCCAGGTTTCAGAAGAGAGGTGGGTTTAAATACAATTTGGGAAGCAACGTCCAACAACCTCTAGACAAAGAGAAGGGTCTCCGAAGCTCCTTACAGAGCTGGGTACCTGTGCCTCTCTTTGTCCCCCAGAAATGCTGCTTGTCCCCTGCCCTGGAGCCTGTCCTCTGCCCAGGACCAACTGAGTGCCACCTCGTATTGTGGTGGAGACGGAGCATGCAGGACGCCGGCTCGCCCAGCCTGCTACAGCTCAGACAGCCACTGAGCTGGGAACGCCTGACAGCGGTGCAGGGATTTCTGCCTCTCCTGAGCTCTCGCCGCCTGGGTGGTTCACCCGACAAAAGCAGGATTTTGCGCTTAGGAAGCACGTGTCGAGCTCAGAGGTGTGGACTCCATTCCAGAAATGCCCCGTGTTGCTCTGGGGTGGGAAACAGACTTTTCTTTCAGAGCTCAGAGTTGCTTGAAGCTATTGGGGTTTAGGAGAAGTTGTCTGAACTATGCCAGGCCCACTCATATCACATCTTTTCCCCAAGAAGACAGACTCTTTACAGAAGAGAAGATGACGGAGAACATTTGCAAACCGGTTGCCAACTCTACACCACATGGTACGGGAATCAAAGACAAGCAAATGTTAGCCAGTATGAGTTGGAAAGATGCATATGCAACTGTTCTGGCCATTTGACTTTTCCCCCATACTGCTGTGTAGCGGTGATCCTAAAAGGGAGAATTCTGCTTTAAACTCAACCTTTGGTAGTGTATTCTTCTTTCTCACCTGGATATTCATTTAGAGCTACTCTAAAGTGGGATATGTCCTAGTTTGCAAAAGGCACGACTTTTGTCTTTTTACTTCTGGAAATCATTGTTAAAAAAGCTGTGACCATTTTCCTTGCTTTTTCCAAACAGAAATATAATTTTAATTATTTCAGCTCCACCTTTACTGGCTGGAATTGGAAGCTTCTAGACATCTGGTACTAACTTGCTGAACCAGATGGTATTTATTTCCAGAACCTCCTCCACCCCCACCCCAAATTTCATGCTGGTCATGTTTGTGCTTGACAGTCTGTCACAGGGTCTGCACGTGGCTGTAGATTTTGCCCTGCATCCCCTGGCTAGCATGACTCTAATGCAAGAGCCATAAAATGACACTAAAGCCTGGTTTAGGGAGACATCTCTTCAGGAAACCAAAACACAAAAATCATAACACAAAATGAAAGTTAAGCACTTGTTCAAGTGCCTTCCTGATTTAGGGTTTAACCCTGGAAGGATATATCCGTAGCCACGGAGCAGGTTTTCTTATAGTTACCGGCATCCTGAGTCAAGACTAGCTCTCATTAATCCTGCTTTAGAGGTACCGGTCCCCGTGGCACCCCACCTCGCAGGGCGTCGGAGAGTGGAGAGATGGCAGGAGTCCAGGCAGCTCCCAAGCGATGGGCCCTGCAGCCTCTGCTGGCACGTGGCCAGACACAAGTCCATCATATGATCAAAATGGAAAAATGCCCTGTCGTATAACGGGAAGCCTTCCCGCCACGTGAAACAAATAATCGTTCATTGGGTCACTGTAACAAGTGGGACTGTGAGCGTCTGGTCACCGAGCCGGAGCTACAGAGCTGCCATGGGGCCGTGGCACAGCATGGACAGGGAAGCAATGGCTTCTCAGTGGAGTTGGAGCGCATGTGGGTTCCCACCCCACAACCAACGTGTACCCACCAAATGAAAAGAAGCTGTATTTTAGTTGTATATGGGGGCAGAGCATGTCCTGAGCATGCTCCAAGGGCCCTGGGAGAGAAGGCACCAGAGGACAGGTAGGAGACGGCTGGGACAGTAGAGCAGGCTCACATGCCCTGCCCACATCCCCAAGGAAAGAGGATAGCTGGCATCAGGCTGTGGGCAGCATTAAATACTCACAACAGGATCTGGCTTTTGGTACTGGTTTCCATCCCCCTGACACATCCAAAGCATCGTAGAAGAACAACAGCAACAGGGAAAAGTAGCAATATTGCTCATGGGATGGAAGACACAAATTCCCCTCTGATGTTCAGGACAAATTAAAATATCAAGATAAAACCATGTTGTTGTTTGAAAACAGCCAGACCTGGGTATGCCTGTGCTACCCCACATAGGAGAAGACAGATAAGCTATGGAGTCGGTTGTCTTTCTGTGCACGTGTGCATGCAACCCGCGTTTTTGGAGTTATGTAAATACATCAAAGGGCTGCAGAATTATGTACAGCTCTGGAGTTCACCAGATGTGATTACATTGTTTTTCCTTTTTATAGTCGTATGAAAAGGATTAGACTTTTTAATGTACGCATATACTGCCAAATTACTGAGAGGCTGAATGTCCCCTCTATATGGGGGGCAGTACGCACCCCCCTCTCGTACATTTTTGTACTCCTGTTACCTTGCAGACAGGAACATAGGTCCATTTTCCATAATCTGGCATGCTATGCTCACCTAAAAAAACCCAGCAGGTTCCTCCCGATGTGTCCGACACCCCGCACTAAAGCGCTGTGAGAGAGCATGACCAGGCAGTCAGCAAAACTGGAGGAAAAAGACGCCAGGCCAAACTCCCGGCAAAGCGACGCCCACGCAGAGCAGAGCTTGGCTGCAGCAAATAAAGAAACATGGTCTGCGCTGCTGTTCTGCTGGGGATGGATGTGGCCCAAAGTACTTATCTGCAAAGGGAATAATATTCAAAATACAGCCACAGTGCGTATCCAATACCGAATAATGAAGGGCTGCTTAATCAATGACAAACAAGATGCCAGAATTGCTGGGCCAGAATCCTGGTGCAGTGAAAACAAGGACGATATTAAAATGGTTACCCAAGCACAGGCTGCATGGGACAGAGCAGCGCCAAAGGGGCTTTCTCTGAAGAGCCCTGTATCGCTGCTGCTGCTGAGACAATAAGAGCCTGCACTTTACAAATATGTGAATGTCAGACAGCATGAAAAGCTATGAATGGCACACAGCACTGGAGATTGGCACACAGCACTGGAGATTTGCACACACACACACACACAGAGACACACACTCCGGTACGATGAATAATACAGAGTGGCATTGCACCGAATTTCTACCAGCATAACTTTGGGATGTTTACCATTACTCACAGGAGGTGAATCCCTGAACAGTTATGCAGACTACCCCGGGTGAGTGCCAGCAGGACTTTCAGACCCCCTCACACTGTCATGCAACTGTACTTGTCACATACTTTGTAAGAACTGATGTTTTTCAGCTGTTGGAGATCTTCTGAGTTATGCAGCTCTACCCATTTCTGGATTGTTTTTTCAGGAAATCTTTTTCTGTGCATCTGGGTCCTACTAGCAGTGGTGAGATAGTGCATAAAAAAGAGAAAGGCTGGGACGCTCAAAAGGCAGAAGGACTATAAACCTGCTCTCAATGGTGTGTAGAAACAGCATAAGCTCCTGCTGCTGTAACTTAGAGCTGCCCTTTGGTAGGTGAATGCCCTACATATGGTTTTCAGCCTTTCCGTGATTTGTGGACACCTAAAATCGTTCCAGTTATGGTGGGAGCCCTTGTATAGCAAATTTAAGCCAAATTTAGGCTTGCTGCAGTTTGGAAGTACAGATCTGAGGAGGTGCAAACTGAAAACCAGTGTGCAATCATTTCCCTACTGCTGCCGCTGCTTTATTCATATCACAGGGCTTTGCTGAAATTAAGTTATTAAATTGAGTTATTAAGTTCTTTAAATTAAGTCCTTTAACAGGACTAAGAAGAGAAGAAGTGAAATCCTCATCCACTGAAATAAACTGGACTTTTGCCACTCCCTGTCTGAGGCAGGCCAGAAATTCACCCACTCCATCTGAGTTGATATGTGCAAAACTCAGGAGCAGACAACAGCTACAAGCATGCAATTTGGAAACTGCTAAACTGAGAAACAAAACAACAAGCTTCTCACACAGCATGGTACCACAAACTTATGCACATCCACCCCCCCCAGCTTCTCTAATAGTTCCAGGTTTAGAAGAAGGTACCCCAGAGCCAGGCGAGCAGACGGAGTCAGCTCCTGCTCGCTCCCGACGTTTGCCGAGAAGCTGAGGGGAGCCCTCCCGGGGGCTGAGGCAGACCATGGCCCACTCTGCAGCACAGACCTGTATTTCTGGGGGGAAACAGCTCAAAGAGCAAAACCCAGCAATATCTAGTGAAGAAAGGCCCAAAACTGAAGTCACAGGAATGTTTATGAATCAGCATTTGTAAACCAGGGCTCCGATGAGCAGACTGTGCAACACAACTCTTCCAATGCAGGACCAGTATTGACACTAAGCTATTACATAGCAGAGCTGCATGACATGGGCTGAAAGCTTTTATGTTTAGCTTGTGGTTGGGTATAACCACTTCAGGTTTGGTTTTTTTTTCACCCCACTTCTTTTGTTGTAACCTCTCTGCATTTTAACAGCCTCAACAATAAAACCCTGAGGAAAGATCCTGCTACACTCAAGAAATGCTACTGCCAAGGCAATTGATCTGCAGTCAGGGCGTATTTGCTGTTAGGGTAAGACTTCATGATTGCAGGTGGATACCATGAATAAAACAACAGTAAAGGACAAGAAAACCAAAATAGGAAAAGATGTGTCAATCAACATTTCTACAACTTTCCATTCTCAGTAAAAACTTTTTGGTACTCATCCTGCCTTTGCAGGACAGAACACAATGGATGTGTTGTGCACCGTCTGATGTGCTTAGCTGCACATTAGGAGTGAAGCAATGCTAAATGGCATTAATTGTTACAGTAGTAAATTAGGATTAATAGATCTGGGCTAGGAGAGGTTCCTAACCTCTGAACCTGGTGCACTTCTTTTCTTATGTATGAGCACATAAAATAAACGTTAATTTCTTTGGGAGCAGTTTAAATAGAAGAGTAACACATGGATAATTTTCCAATTACATCTCTTTGATAGTTTTCTTTCAATAATATGGCATTATTTGTTTAAAAAAAACAGTGGGAAAAACAAAAGCTGAGTGGGGTTGGTTGCTTGACAGGTTTCAATTCTGGCAGCTAAAACCTGAAAGATTTTTCACTTTCAAGAAACACCCAAAGATGTTAATAAAAAAATGAGTGCTAAATCTCTTTTTTTTTTCCTTTTTTTTTCTGGAAATGAAGAAAACTTACCCACCCAGCCCTCCTCCTGAAAAGCCTCCTGAGGGTTTGGTTTTATGACTGGCTCACAGTGATAAGTTCTCTCCCTCACGCAACGTTAACGCTATTTCTGTCAATCAGATCAGAGTGCTGGGCTGACAGACCCTTTCTGATGGGACTCCCCTTCAGCAGCACTGGTTCCCCGAAGCAGCGAGTCGTGGTGTCCCCAGAGCCCCCGGGGTAACGCATGGCAGGAGGAAGCACGTACCAGCTTGGGATGGTGGGTAGGTAAGACCTGCCCCTGTCGGCAGCGGACGTGGGCTTGGTGTGGTTTAAGTTGACCGTGAAACCACAACTTGAATATTACCATAAGCAAGTCAGTAACTGAAGAATAAGCCATGTGTCACCACCTGTTTGTGAAGGCACAGATGGCCAGAGATTACAGTTAGCTCTGTACTAATAGCAGTACTCCAGGTCCTTAACGTCTGCGGGGGCAAATGGATGCATCCATCTGAAGACGTGTCTATGCTGTCTATGTCTATGTCTGCCTCTCCTGGAGTTCATTGAAACTGAAGATGGAAGATGGGTACATCTGGGATACAAAGCTGATCTGCGCACATTTCCAAGGAGTTAGAACATGAATTGGTAGTACAAGGAGTTAAATGTCTCCTAACGCATGAAGAGTGCTCCCTTTTTTGGAGGGGTCAATCCACCTACAGGGAAAAGGCGGCAGATGTTCCCCCTCTCCTTCCCTTTGCATGTGGAGCCAGTGGAGAAGGCACATTTCTACGCTACCACCCAAATGCATCTGTGCAGCTACTGCTTATCTCACGTTCCAGCCCATGATCTCAGGGGAGGATACAGCCCTAAATTAGCTCATTTACAGTAGGAACTTCAGACTACAGCCAAAAATATTTGTTTTTATTAGTACTCCCTATATAGTACGCCTCTGACCAATAACTTGTTTCATTTATTTTTTTGACGAATTACCATGTTCTTATTCAAAGCCATAATGAGGATTATATATCAATGTGGAATGCAGAGCAGCTATTCCTGAAACTCCCAACTGCATATAAAAGAGTTTGGAATTCCCCAAACACTATCTCTTCAGTCCAGGCCACTTACAAATGTGGTTAACATGAATGAAGTAATATCTTCGGAAAGGAAGGAGACTTTTGAGTCACGTCTGACACATTTAACTACATCAGCCACTTTCCATAGCTCAAGGTTTTGACTGGCTATCTTAATACCACGCACGGGTGTTTGATAATGATTACTCCCTGATGCTTATCCTGTTACAGGATACTTATACACATGCATGGGATACCAAGGGGAGAGTAACGAATGAATTCAAGACTTTGTGCTCTCCAAGTAGAAAACCACAGAGGTCACCAGAAAAGTTCCCGGATCAAGACAAATTCCTACTTGGTGCACTTTGCTGCCTTTCTGTTTCATGCTACAGCTGCCCTGTCAGATTTCTGTGTTTAACTATTCAAACTCAACCCCATGCTTAGCTGAAAGTGCCTGCCAGTCAGCTCCACAAGAGCGAGACACGCGACCACGAAGTAACCACCACGTAATTTCTGTCTGCAGATTATAATTATGGACCTTGGTGCTCTACAGAAATACGACTTTCCAAAGAAAAACAGAGTATTGTACAAAAGCAGGATGACATCAGGAGAGATATATAGTGACAAACAGTAGCACCTAATTTGCATTCATTCCACTGTTAAAGCCCAAGCCTGTTTCAAACATTTTAACTGATGCTCCATTTAAAACTACATCTGTGGAAAGATACACTCACTGTTATCAAAAGAATTAATAAGAAATTATTTTGAGGCTGAATTCACAAGCTAAGGAAAACGAGTATCTCCTGTTGAAAGGTAAAAGGAAATGAGAGTGTTTTCGAAAGTGAAACAAGAAGATCCAATTCCATAATAACAAATTACACATCAACCTCCTGTGGAGTGTGTTATCAGCTCCTTCAAGCCTTCTTTGGCTAGTGCGTCTTGGACTTTAAGGCCATTTGTTTGAGAAAGATTTGTGGATTAGCTGATGCTGGCATTCTGCACTCAGTTCTGGTACCTGAATTTTCCAGATCAGAGGTAGCTGTGTGGAACAGAAGGACAGACGATGTACAGGAGATCAGACTAGATGCTCTAGCTGCCCTCTAGCTGTCAGATACCTATGCCTCTATTTTTAATTTTGTTCACGAGAGATCTGTTTCTAATAAGCCCACAGAAAGTGCTAGGCAAGAATCAATGTAAGTTTTGCACCATACACAGCATTTGGGTGATACATTCATATTTTCAACCATATTTAAGCATCTAGTACAAACTGATGGCGTATACATTATAAGCAGCAAACAGTAGCATTTTTAAAAAGTCATAAATAATTGTGTGAACACTTCACATACTTTTCAAGGATAACTAGATTAAATTTGCATAATCAGAAATTACATACACCATGCACTTCCAATAATTACCAAGTACACTAGGCTAGTACATTATTTACTGCAGATTATCCACACAGTTCTGCCAAACCTAGAAAAGCCCTGAATTGTTACAGTTTAAAACAATAGCTAAAATCTGAGAATCTAAAATTAGATTTATGGGAGAACAAAAGTGTAATGTCACTTTCACATGTAGAAATACATGAGCAAGAAATAAAAAATAGTTAAGATTTTTCTCTGCTTTCAATAAATTTCCTCGTTTGTTGTATTCAAGAAATGTATATGCTGTTCAGGAACAGAATGTACTGGCACTGAATCTGTTGCATGCAATCACTCACTTTGGGGATGCAACAAATGTTTCAGTAATCTGCACTGGAAAGTTGTCCTCCCTTTTCTCCCCCTAGGTTTCTGGGGGATGCTTCTTGTTCTAATGAGGAAAATAATTGTTTTAATGAGCAATATAATTTTATTGTTTTTTCCTGTGTGTATGGACTCACTCTTGTTGGTCAAGGGTGATGCAAACAGGAGAGGCAGCTATGTGTCCTGGGGAACTCACCCACGAGACAGCTCCATTGAATGTCTTCTTTGAAGCTGTCTCAGAGCATCGGTGGGAAGAAACAGCTACAGTTGCCCAGCCTCTACCTGTACACCCCACCCACGACCTACCAACCCATTTCTTCTGCTGTGGCACCTCATGGCGGGGTTTCCTGTGCCAAATTCACCCAGTTGCCACCTTCGTGGGTGGGAGCAGTAGATGCACCTCCCCGACAGGTCCCCCTGGGAGCACTGGGCCTGCAAGGAGAGCAAAGATTGTATCAAGCCCTAAGCTGGGCTCAACAAGAACTTTTCTGAAGCAAGTTAAATCAAGAGCAGACTGTGTGAATGTAAACTACATCCCATAGCCACTCACTGAAGTATACTGACAATCCCTATGCCAGAGAAAATGCCTACAGAGATTTGGGCACATCCAAGCAATTAAGTTTGCATACCCAAGGTATTCCAGGGAGTGTGAAAAATTGTTCTTTATGTGGAAACTTTCCAGAAGGAGGTCTGACCTAGCTGTGGGCACTCACTGAAAGTGAAACAACACTTGACCGCATAGTCAGCTGAGGTGTCTGAAGCACGTTTCTCCAGCACAGCTTTGTTTTCAAAGACATTCATGGTGCCTGCTTCCCTTCTACAGCCATGTATGGGCATCCCCTGCATCAGCAAAAGAGGGGGGATCAACTTATGGGATGTCAGCAGCAGAAGTAATGGGTAAGTCCTCCGTAAAGGGATAAGCAGAACATGATACAGAGAGGGTGATGGGGAAGCGTGGATGACCCTTCGCAATCCCCTGCAGGATTTCTGTTGTTTTGAAACTCCACCCTGAGGATGGCAAAAGGGCTTTATGGGGAACAACATTAACCCAACCAACGTGACTGGCAACACCATTTTTTTCTTAAAGTATTCCTAAGACAAAGTGTAAATACATGTGGTGATCCTCCTTCAGCATATTAGTAAATTAAGCCAGCTTCCAGTGGAAATGATCATTTGACTACAGAACAAAACTAAGCAGAGCTTTGAAGTTCTTAGACCCATTTTCCTTTCTGTTACTAAATGCTTTTTACTCCTCTTGTATGTCCTTGGCATAAAATCCGTTATTTCTATTGGTTTAATTTCTCTTTTTTCTCTTTTTACTTGTGGCACTTCCATTTCAGATGTTGGAAAGTTAAAAAAAAAAAAAATCGGAACAGCTGTACAAACATGAGGTATTTAAGAAATAAAGTGACTTCCATTCAGTGTTGACTTGCACTGCAAAAAGTGCTTCAAAAGTACATATCAGAAAGACTGACACTTCCATTACAACTTGAATCCTGCTTTATTAATAAAAAATGTTAATGCATTATAAAAATAGAAATACGACATATCCTTAGTAAGAAAGTACCTTAGAAGGATATGTCATCTTCAATAATGCTTTGATTTGTGACCTTCACAGCTTTGTTTTCATTTTTATTTCAAATGCATTTGAAGAATGTCTATAAATAGCTAATACTGACTGAATGTATAATTTTAAGCTCATTTTTTCAGCATCTGGATTTTGCAGTAGTTTACTAGATGAAACACCGACCTGTCACTCGTGAAACTGTAAAGTCTAAAGTTAAGTGTTTAGAAAAATAATATTTTGCGGATCTAAATGTATTTCCTAACAGTGAGTGTAAAGCTGTAACGTAAAATTTACAGCACGTTATTGAACCTGTGCTAAGCAAAGTGCAAGTTTGACTTAGAAATATGAAGAAACAAATTTCACAAGGAAAAGACACTTGTTAAGCTCAACTGAAAACTCCTAGTATGTTTATTTCTTTATATTGCAAGGGAAATGTTTGTATTCCACCTCATACACTATTTAAAAAGAGAATGAAGAGGAATGCATTTAGCTCACCGAGCCCAATTTCACAGCAGGCAAAAAGTGCAGCAAAAGCAGCACATGGGGTTTTGCATGTGGATAGGTGAAAAAGAAATATTAACAGTTACGGTGCATTGTACTTATAGATGGAGAAGAAAAGTGATTACAGGGTTAAGGCAGGTTTTGCTCACCCCGTGTACTTTTCCAGCAGAACTCTGGAAGGCCCCTGTGTGGCAAAGAGTTACAGATGCAACCACCTCTGCACTTTGGAAGTAGTTCCCCCAAAGCAAATGGGAGTAGTTTTAGTGTATAAAGACATGAATAGGCCTTTGCAGGGATAAGGCTGCAGTTATCTTCTTGCTTAGCTTTAATTCAAAATCACGACCTAATGGAACAATCATAGAATCATAGAATCATAGAATCATAGAATCATAGAATAGTTTGGGTTGGAAGGGACCTTTAGAGGTCATCTAGTCCAACCCCCCTGCAGTGAGCAGGGACATCTTCAACTAGATCAGGTTGCTCAGAGCCCCACCCAACCTGGCCTTGAATGTTTCCAGGGATGGGGCCTCCACTACCTCTCTGGGCAACCTGTTCCAGTGCTTCACCACCCTCAGTGTAAAAAATTTCTTCCTTATATCCAGTCTAAATCTACCCTCCTTCAGTTTAAAACCATTGCTCCTTGTCCTGTCACAACAGGCCTTGCTAAAAAGACTGTCCCCATCTTTCCTATAGGCCCCCTTTAAGTACTGAAAGGCCGCAATAAGGTCTCCCCGCAGCCTTCTCTTCTCCAGCCTGAACAGCCCCAACTCTCTCAGCCTGTCCTCGTAGGAGAGGTGCTCCAGCCCCCGGGTCATTTTTGTGGCCCTCTTCTGGACCCGCTCCAACAGCTCCATGTCCTTCTTGTGCTGAGGGCTCCAGAGCTGGACGCAGTACTCCAGATGGGGTCTCACCAGAGCCGAGTAGAGGGGCAGAATCACCTCCCTCGACCTGCTGGCCACGCTTCTTTTGATGCAGTCCAGGATACGGTTGGCCGCCTGGGCTGCAAGCGCACACTGTTGGCTCATGTCCAGCTTTTCATCCACCAGTACCCCCAAGTCCTTCTCCACAGGGCTGCTCTCAACCCATTCATCCCCCAGCCTGTATTGATATCAGGGGTTGCCCCAACCCAGGTGCAGGACCTTGCACTTGGAAACAAATATGGCTTATGGTCCAGACTTTCCGTGGATGTAATAGGAAGTTTAGGAATGGCATACAGGAGGGTTTTCTTAAGCAGTGGGGCCCTTTATATTTAGTTATTCTGTAATTAGTTGTTTTTATTGACATACGGCATACAGATGGGCTTATACATTGCTATAGAAATACGGCCAAAGTTTATTATCTTACTACATTTATTGCTGTGCCTTCCATCATGATGGTTCACAAAAGCACATAACGAGCACAGGACCCAATTCCATTTACGTTAAAGTAAACGGCAAAACTATCACAGATTTCAGCCATGCAGGATCAGACTCCAACCACTCTACGGGCATACACATGTGTTTCACCCACTTCTGAAGGGGTTTGTGCCTGGAAGGAAGCATCTACTCTTCTAATGGAGAATGCTGTTGCAGAAAATAGCTAATTCCCAGAACTGGCAGAAATACATGGCAATTGTAGAGGGAGGAATAATTCAGATTGTCTCTTTAGCAAGAGAAGCCCAAATAACGCCTTGCCCCTGTGAAACTGGCATGTTCTGGATGGTATTTGAGGGCTGGTGCCTTTCCATAGGAATTTTCTCACAGGAATTTAACACACATTGCCTGCACCCCAGGCTGGCTGTCCACCCTTTCTTTTGGCTCAGCCATACATAGGATACCTTGTCACAACAGACCTAACCTGAAATTGTTTAGCTCTCAAGAAAAGGTTCTTCAAATGTTTTTATAATAAAAATTTTTCTTTTGTTCTCTCCCTCCAAAGCAGCAGATCCCATCTCAAATTCTCCTGCTAAAAAATGATGAGACATAGACACGTAACAATTTTGAGATTTTATGGTGGTTCAAAATCTGATTGTAGAGTTCAAGTTTAGAATAAATGTTTATATACCTCTACACATTTGTTTGGATTTCAGCCACTCTCCCCTAAAGATGCAACCTTAAGCAAGACCCATCAGTATGTTTTAATGCAACAAATAATTCCCCTTCTTTTTTCCCCCGCCCTCACCACTATGCTGCACATTTCCCCAGCTCCCACTACACCTAGGAACTGCTCACATTTTTTTGCAGTGTTTATGTCTAAAATCTTCTTCACTTCCAGGTCTCACTCCCATTCCTATGCTCAGTGAGAACTGACAAATGTTTTATCCAAAAATTATTCAATCTTTCCCAACATTTTTTCTTCCAAAACCCTGCTGATTCTTCTGTGCTGATTCTGACCAATTTCAACAATGATCAACAGTACTGATGGTAATTTGAGCATATGGCTTTTGTGTCAGCTGCAGAGATGCTGTCAACAGAGGTGGCGTGGAGGAACTCCAAACACAGCACTGCCCTGGGGTCTCCGGTATGGTGAGCTCCAGGCCCAGCATGGAGATCTAGTAAAGGAGACCCATCTAGATGGCAGAGGTCTAGCAAAACAACTGTGGCATTGAACTGTGAGCCTTTAAACTGCTTTCTGTTTGACATGAACTTACTTACAATGTAGGCCAACTTTTACCTCTACTTGTATCTTCTTCATTTGCCCCTCAAGAAACCCCTTCTGCTCCTTACTAATGGAAACGCCCCACAAGATATCACAAATGCACAAAATATTAATATTAACAGGACCAAGGCTATCTCCACCTGCTACAGCACACAAAGAAATCCCACCTCGCACTAGGAGAAGATGTTGTACGCATTTAGCAGCGTCTCCTGACTCTACCACATGCTCCCTGCAGCACCTCTGTGTTCATGTGGTGGAACACATGTGAGCTCTGGGGCAGGAGAACCACAGAACAACTGCGGTTGGATGGGCCCTGTGGAGTCATTTGGCCCGACCTCTGCCCAAAGCAGGACTAATTACAGCAGGTTGCTCAGGACCTTGCCCAGTATCTTGCTCTGAGTATCTCCCAGGCCAGAATTACACTACTGCTCTGTCCACCTCCTCCACCGTGTGGCCACCCTTACGGCGATTTTTTTTCCTTATTTCTAGTCACGATTTCCACTGTTGCAACTTGCAGCCGCAATCCCTTGGACTTTTGCTGCACACCTCTGAGAGGAGTGTAGATCTGTCTTGCTCTACTCCTTCCCATTAGGCAGCTGAAGACTGCAATGATATTTTTTTGTCTATTCTGCAAACTTTGGACCTTTTTTATTCATACTTTTGTTCTCTTGCTCAATGCTACATTGGCTTGCTACAATAGTCGGGTACTAACGCAACTCAGTTCAGCTAAAAAAGAGTTTTAGTGTCCATCTCTGTGGGTGCGTCTGTAGCTGTGTGTAGTTTTACAAGTGAAGGCATTATTTCAAGAGCATATGAACCCTTAAAATAGTGAATCAGGATATGCTTCATTTATGAGGGCCACACAGGCATTGTAGGTATCTCATACTGACTACATGTTAAAACACCTTTTTGCCATCCACCAGTGAAGTAAAAAGAATAGGCCTGTGGCTGTTGTGGCCTCATCAGTTCTCCAAGCCCCTGGTTTGCCATGTCACAACTAACACTATCATAGCTTTAGTAAGGATTCAAAGCCCTGGTGTGATTCTAAAAGTTCATTTTGTGTTCTCTAAAGTTATTAACCATTAGAAAAAGTCATATATGTCAGCATTAAAGATCTTTTTAGACATGTTAACATGTAGATTAAGATTTATGTTTTCTGTAACTTCAGTCTTGCATTTCCTTAAACAAATGTACTCCTAAAAGAAAAGGGGAAAAAAAAGCAAGCCGCAAGTTCAAAGAATTTAACTGAGTGATGCAAAATATTTCCTTTAAATGTAGATCCAATTTCTTCCACTTTTTATGTGCCAGGTGTGTATAAATGTCAAATACTAGATCTATAACAGCAATGATTCTGCTTTTCCAGTAGAATTAAAAAAGTAAATCACTATCCTTTCCACCGCAAGCTTTGACTCATCTTTGCGTAACCTGCTAATGAAATATAGTTGGGATGAAAAAGAAACAAATCAGTATTGTCACTTCCACTGTCTTTGATGCTTGCAGTTGCAGTATGCCACGATTTTAAACACAGCAACTTGGAGGTTTACTTTTAGAGTGTTTGCAGGACTACTTGTATATCATCCGTGTGCTTTGTGTTCGAGCAGCTCATACTTCACAGAGGAACTCCTTGAGCAGCTAACTGACTCAGTCTCGGATATGAACTACAAAGATCGAAGGCCCAGATCCTGCCCAGCTCCCACTCATATCAGTGGACTTTGGATCTGACCCACACTAATAGGTAAAATGAGCAGTGGAAGAGAGCACACTCTGAGATTGATCACTACACCAAAATGAGGAAACAACAACAAAAAAAATCAAATTCCTTTGCCTTAAAAGAATGTGCATGGTGGGGAAAGTTAACTAGGATGGTATTAGTAATGGGTATGGTGTTATTCCTTTACGGTATATAGAAGTTGTATGTATTTCTTAAGGAGTTAGTGGTATACATGAACTTGCTGTAATGAAATGTTTTGAGTGCCTGATGATTTCAAAATGACTCAGGATTTCCCCCAAACAATGTCACAACACCACAGATCCTATAACATTAATTCCATCTTGCCTCACGTAACTGGCCCCAACATCCTTCTTCTCCTCTCCTTGCAGAAAGGCAGGAGGAGACAAGAGCTGGTGTTCTCAGAAGCGCACAAAGTGCAACGATTTGAAAATCTTCATCCGTCTTCTGAGGTCTGCACAGCAGCTGGGGACCCGCATACTACCATCTCAGGGAGACCATTTTCACCATCAATGGAAAAATAACATGCTCCAAATATCTTCCCTTTTCCACTGGCTACAGATCGTAGTCCTGATGGAGTTTAATGGAGACAAAACACCCTTCACAGGGGTTCTGCTTAGCTGGGAGTAAGCAGGGCACTGTAGTCAAGGGGTAAGGAACAATTAGGCCTACTTTATATTTGTGAAACAATTAGTCATTAATTAGGCCAGTTTCACATTTGGAAAAGGGGAATAGCTTTAATTAGAGAGGAATTATATCCCTCTGACAGACTTCAGAGGGAACTCTAATGGCAGGATGCAAACTATAAAGTCAGCCAGGCTTTTACAGCATTTAATAGCTTATGGAGCATATTGTAAGTATACAGTCCTTTCAGTATGTGTAACAACCATCTGCAACAAAACCCCACGTCTCTGCCAGGATCAGAGTTACTAAACAGGGGGGGGAAAGAATTTTAAAACAGTAACCAAATCCCCAGCTTGGATCAAGCATCTTTGTAACTACATTTGGGCAGCTTCTCTCCCTAGTCTACAATTCTTCTCCCCCCACCCCGCCCCCGTGGAATTCTTGCCACAGAATATCAAGAAAACGTGAAGTGCCACTTAAGGAGATAAATATTTAATGTCTAGCTACAAAGTATACTTTTTCCTCTCAGTCATACTTTTGTTTAGCTATTAACTAGAGGAAGGGTCTGCACATGAACTTGCATTTAAATAAGTAAAATGAATTTAATTGATGCCTCCTGTTACGCTGGGGCTGGAAATGGGCACTGGTCTCAACATAAAAGTTTCTTGGGGGCTGCAATTGTTCTGCAACTTAGTTTCCATTACCTTAGCTTAAAACCCCTTACATAGGGATAAACAGCAAATCTTCCATTGCAAGCGGTGGGATCACTCCTGTAGAGTCCAAAAAGAACTGGCTTTGATGCAGGACAATCCAATGAAAGATATTTAGGTAAAAATGCAAGCATATTCCCATCCTCTGAAATCAAAATCAAGCAAGATGGAGCCGTAAGCAAGAGCATGTTGAAACCCTGCAGAGCAGAGAACAGGACAATGTGGTATTGGTGACGGGAATACTGCTGATATTTTTATTTCTTGGTGGGAACCACTCCAAGCAAGACACTTCTATTTTGACTTTAGGGATGATGACTTCATTCAATTTTTTTCAGTGAAAAAAAAATGCAGCTTTCAGCTACCCCTAACTATTAGAAGATTTTTGAACCAAGATTCCAGAACAGTCCTGCTTCCAACAGATATTGTAGGAACTAAGAAAAGCCACAGCTCCTCTCCCCGGCTTTGTGTACCTCCCCCTGCCCCGTGGCTCAGTGGCTTTTAACTGCTCCTTTTGGAAATGTTATGTTTTACATAAATAATTAGACATTCACTGTCGCAGAGACTAGCATGGATGTGCCCTACTTTCCACGTGCTTCCACCACTGGGCTATTCACTCTGTGACTAAATGTTTTACTTAAAAATGAATGCACTCCTACAGAGGGGATGGAGGGAGACCGATCTGACAGCACCCTTTAATGCAATAATGAGGATAACCTAAACAGGAGAGATCCCATTTTGCATCCGCACTCACTTAAACCACAGTAGGGATTTGAACTGAGGTCTGGGTGTTCAGAGAGGCCTGGAAAACGCATTTCCATGGCCCAGTAAGGGAATCAAATTTGTGGACTTTTAAGGATGAAACAGGAAGAGCTCGGGGACAACGCTTCCAATGGTCGAATTCACAACAGTGCTAAAGAAGTGTACAGAAGAAAAAAATATTATCTTAAATGCTTTAAAACACAATTGTGAACGCCCACCCAATGCTGTGGAAGTCTGTGAAACAAATGAAAGGGATTTAAAAATAATAATTTGGGCTTAGGAACAAGAACTCCTTACAGAGAATTTCCTGCCCGTATAAATGCTCCCTCCTCTCATCTCAACTATGGAAAAATGTGATACTCCTAGTAACTGAATCTCAAATTATTTAAGACTACAGATTTAAACCAACACCTTGGGTACGAGTTACAAGCTTGCTGCAAACTAATGCAGATGACGCCCCCGCAGCCAGCACACTCTTCCTGCATGCACTCATATGAATTAACAGGTAAACAGTGCAGCCACAGTGCATAGATGTTATTTTCCATATTCACTGGGAAAACTCATTCCAGGAGTAATTTCATAGGTAGATTTCCTGCTCAACTAACATGCCCCCAGGATACAGGCTGTCTCTAACACAGTCATCAGGTGAAAGGCACATAAAGGAAAAGAGCATGACATGTATGAAGGAACGTAGAGCCAAGTAAGGAGACAATTTGTTTCTTAAAAGAAGATGTTGCTTTCCACAGGAAAGAAGAAGAGATAATGGCAAAGGAAAAGCAGAATAACACCTTGGCCAGCTGTCATGTCAGAAGATAAAGGCAGATAGCCAAACATCCTACTTTCTGCCAGTCTCCTCTTTCCTATACCTTTGAGAATAAAGTAAAAACAGCACATGCCATCTTGTATGTCCAGTGTGCCCAAGGGTTATTATGACCACTATGACCTTTTAAATCCTCCCTTATCTTGGAAAACAGCTTTTACTTTACAGCAGGCCCGTATAAAGGCAGCATGGCAGAGGGCATGGTAGAAGTCACCATATAGCTCAACACAGTAGAAAAGCAGCTCTGCGCTACCTGCACATGGGAGGAAGTTCCCTGTCTCATTAAAACAGGGTGGAAAGCCAGCTATGCCCATGTAGACCTTTTGAAAGAAAAGTCAAAGTTGCCTCAACTTTGCCTACAGACAGGCATGTATTCAGGTTGTTTTATCATTTTAACCCAAACCAAAATCTTTTTTTGAGAATTTTTTTGTATCATCACTGCATTTTGCACCTTTAGGTACAATATTCCTCATCTTTATCACCACCACCTGCATGTCTTGATGCACCACCTTCATTTGCTTGTGGAAAATGAAACCATAGTGTATAATTTTATTGAAAACACTCATATTACTGTCATTCAATTATTCAGAATGTTCTTAATTCTCATATTTTTTTCATTATAGTTGAAATAAATTCCCTAATCACCTTTAGTTTTCAAGAAAACAATGTCTGCCTGTCATTCCACTTCAGTAGTGGTGAGATAGCAAGAAAAGACAACGATAACATTAGCACAAATATTTTCTCAGAATGTTGTTTTTTTTCCCATGGCAGCAAGAAGTACAGGCAACTGTTTTCCAAGTAGGCTAGTGATTTTGTCAATCCAGTCCAGACAAGAAAGAGGCCATATTTCCAAAAACTGCTCAGCACCCATCCGCTAATACTCAAAAAAAGACAACAAGGCACACCCAAACTCATTAATTAGTTTGAATAGCTTAATTACACTTCATTAAAGAAAAAATATTCTAACCTACATTATTATGATCTACATAACATTTACAAAGACTTGTGTTTGAATGCAGCTGTATTTTTCTTGCACTTGGCATGGAACAAATCATGAAATAAAATCATTTAGCAGCAAAGCACACAAACTCAGGCTGACACATACACTCTTAAACATGCAGGCTTCCTACCCATAGAGTAAACAACTTGAAGTAGCTGAAAGACTGACAGAACATAGACCNTTTTCATAGCTATGCTGCCACTCAGTTTTCCAGGCTCTCTCTGGCTGTTTGGAGCATGAGACATCCAAAGTCATTGCTAATGGCAATGGAGGGGGAGGATGGGTGGCCAATGAGCTCCTCCAGCAATGGCTAATCGTGACAGTGACAAATCTGTGGAAAATACCCATCAAACAGCTGGGAGGTCAAAGGAAAACATCTTCCTCTGGGACCACCAAGCCACCTTTGGAGCTACCAGCATGCCTGGTAGGTTGGTAGTAGCAGATACACTCAGAAGTCCACTGAGCTGATGGCATC
>VYZW01034744.1:256192-270350 GCA_013401315.1 Balaeniceps rex | reverse complement strand
ACAAGCATTGGAAGAGTCTCCAGGTGGCATTGTCTGTAGCTGGCTCCCTTGTATGCTGAGGTCTTGAATTGCTGAGATCTGTCTGGACAGTTTCTGCATGGTGCAAAACCAAAATGTTGTCATAAAGTCCAGACAAATTTATATTGGGAGGGGGAAACGAAGAACACACAATTTCCTCCCTTGAAATTCCTGTTCTCACGTTTCCCTCTGCCTGAGACTTTGTCTCTTCTGCTCGTCTTGCAGAAGCCACGGGAATGAAAAAACCAGGAGACTTTGTCAAGAGCAGGACTGGACTGTTAATCAGCAAAATAAATGAACCTATAAAACTCATATAACCTTGCAGTACATAAAGTAAAACTGTCCTGGTAGTGACAGTTTAATTCTAACTACTCTCTGCCAAAGTTTCGTCCTGGGTATGAATACACAGGTTGTCCAAAGGAGTAGCATATGCTCCTTCTTTCCTAATTTTGAGACACTTCTTTCAATGCACATAGTTCAAGACAAATCAGATGTTAAAGGAGATATTTATGATCTCCAGTACTCAATAAACTGCATTTACACTTACAGGACCTTGGCTCTTTCTGGGCTGAAAAGACCATAAGACCTCATGTATAGCTGTATAAATAAATGAGTATATGAAATTTAGTAACAGGAGCTCTTGTGACTCATAGGAGTCTTTGGAAAAATCCCCACTAATCTATTAATAATAAAGAATTTGTAATGCTAAAATTGCAAACTCCAGCACGTCCCCTCTTCTTAGCATACCAGAGAGACTTTTTTCTGGTAACAGTAGCATATTCAAGACAGCACAGGCTTGACACAAGCCTAGTTCAAATTCAGAAGCCGGATAGCTAGAATTAAGAGCATTCCCCTGCAAGATACTGGATATTCAGCAAAATTCTCAGCTCAACGTAAAAAGCTAATATTTTTAAATAAGATAAGTATGAAAGTGCCCAGTACAATCAATCAGTGTAGAATTCCTGGTGTTACTGGACTGGGTATCAAATTGTCTTCATTTCTTGCTGCTCCTAAATTAGAAATTCAGAATACAACAAACATGCATTGAAGTGCAGAAGATGCTGGGTAGGGGAGCTGGAACCTCTAGCACAGATGAAGGTGTTGCTGGTAGTCTGATACCAAACATTCAACTAGGACATAATTTACAGNCTCTCTGCTTCGAAGAATTTTTTCCCATGCTGTCTACAGATACACAGATGTGACTCAGTAGTTAGAGTCTCTTGGATTACATTTCAAGGTTTCTTTTATAGGCAGTGTGTCTAGGGACCTAAAGTTTTGATTGTGCAGCACAATTCTACTACAAAGGGTGATTTCTGGAGTCAACAACACATCCAAGAAATTCAGCAGAAGTTCAGAGAGCTCTGTACCCCGAAGGGCACTGTCTGTCACTCTTGCACTTAACTTCAGTACAGAAAACACGTAGATTGTTTCCTGCTTTCTGTCTGTTCTCCATTTCTGAGCACCCATGTGACCATCCCTTCTCCTATTTCCAGGATCCTAAATTGGACAAATAATACGACTGGAAAAATACATATAATATTTCATCAACCATTAAAGGAACAGTGATGTGACTGGGAGGCCTAAATTCCTTTCTTCTTTTCTTTGTTAGTCTTTGTGTATGTTTTATTTTTTATACAGTGCTTCAGGCATCACTCAACAAATGATAATCTCCCCACACAGAGTCACAGTACAATAAACAAAGCTAGGTGGAGAAGATCCATTCAGCAAGGAGACCACGGTGGTTCCATTTTTAGCCCAGTTCTTCAAGCAATGAGACTTGAGATATCACACTGTGCGCATATATGAGTGTTTCTTGACGTTTTCTTCCATCAGCTTAGGAATCATTGCCTGGTTTTCCCCAAATTTAACAGGGGGTTAATAAACCTGAAAATACTACATTGCATAAAGAGCGAGGGAAGCAAAGAGCTGGGTGAAGTAGGGAAATACTGTTAGTGCCTCCACCGAGGGGAAAGCTAAAAAGGACCAGCCTGAATTAGACATCAGAGAATCCACACAGGACAGCACAGCTGAAGGGGGCTGATTCATTTCATAGCTCACAGACTGCTGGTATCTGCAGATCAGCATCACTACAAAAAAATGAATTTGCCCATCTGAACAGAACCGCCCCTTTCTGTGCCCGCCAGCAAGGACGGACGCTTCATAAGTGACAAGTTCACGCCATCATCTGAGCAATACCAGCACATGCTCTGGTTGTCACCAACAGGTTCAGCTGAAGTCTACTTATGCAAGCCAGCTGATGGATCACCAAAGCTGGATCTTGGAGGAAAGTCCCAGTCCAGCACATGTGTTACGTTAGTCTGAGCAGCAGCGTTTGCTGCTTCAACGCGATGTCTCTTAGCAGTATTTTTCCTATTTGCAAATGCCCGTAAGATTATATGCACTCTGCATCTTGAATTAAACTTCCTGTCACCATACTCTGGAGGTGAAAAAGTCCCTTACCAACTGCCACGTATCTTCCTGATTTGACACAGAGTTGTTAAAACATTACCAATTTATTCAGGCAGGAAACACGTTCAGAAAGACAGTGTTTGTGGAGGTACAAGATATACTCAGGTACCTCTACAGGATCCAAATCTGTGATTCGGATGAGTCAGGAATTTGCCAGGTTGACAACAACAACAAATCTAGCAGAAAGCCAAAGAAAGGTGTTAATTTCTCATAGTATTTTAGGCTCCATTTTTCCTCACAGACAGATTTTTGAATTCTGCTGAAATCCCAGTGGCAGAAGTGCTCCACGCTGTATGCAAATATTCTTTTGTCCAAAGATTAAGCCAGTGATGCATGGATACTTACACTTTATTCGCATGATAAAACCACTTTTTGTGACAATCTTATTTATTACTTGTCCTCAGTAAAGCTTACAAAGAAACATACCAAGCTAGGGGTTGTTGATACTTGGGATAAAATAGGAATCTTTAGTGAGACTGTATGTGAAATAAATGCTCCTCCATGAGAATACAGTTTGCAAAAGCTGCCCTCAAGAAAATTAGCACTGTTTGCAGCTAAATAATATATTTGCATTTGAACAAGAAGGGAAAGAATGCATTTATATTCAGATGACCTGAAATATTTTCAGCTTACGCAGAAATGTGCTAGCTCTATTAATACAGGACTTTTCTTTTAAACAGGAATTATATAAAAACAAATTTTAAACTATTACAGTTTTAGTGGTGGCAGGCAGGTTAACATTCCTCCTAATCCACAGAGTAACAACCTTTTCTCTCACAAAAAAAATTTTGACAAAAGAATAAATTACAGATGTCTACTTTTCAGCCTTAAAAAAAAAAGTTTGAGCAACTAAAAGATAGAAAATAACCAGAGAGAATTATGACCAAATGCCACATATTAAAAAGTTCTCCACATGTGGCACAGAAAGAAACAGTCAATTCACTGCAATTGTCTGCTTAACAGGTTGAGCCTCTATCCAACTGGTAGCAATCAGGCAGGACACTAGAGTGGGCAGGAAATCTAAAATTAGGTTTTACTACCTATAATGGAGGATTTATGGGATAATTTAATTGGCAGTCTTGGGACTGAAACCCAAGGTGGGGGAACAAAAACATCTTTCTGGATATACTCTATGAACCCTTCCTGTAGTGGGCTGAAAAATAAAAGTACTGGGGAAATAACCTAGAGATGTAATATTCCCTTCCTAGTGCTAAGCAGGCGATGCATGAATATGTTTGTGGGTATGTGGGGGGGCGGGGACTTACCAGAGATAGTAGGGAGTCAAGCATTGACATGAACTGATTTTTCTTCTTTTTAGGAGAATGTCCTGTGAATTGCTTCTTGTAGGGAAACATGTCTCCAACTACACAAGGGATGATAAACAGTCCCAGAGTCAACAGAAGCCTGTAATTCACTCCAGTGCTCTTCTGACGTTGCAGAGCATGAAAGCACAGCACAAACAGTTTATTGACTGCAGCAGATTGAACCCAGCCTTGTATTCACTCACTCCAGGATGGCCATTGCCGTCCGCAATATTTGCTGAGCCACTTGTACTTTTGTTTTCCCATGGCACTTCTATGCTTATACAGACCTTTTAA
This sequence comes from Balaeniceps rex, assembly GCA_013401315.1. NCBI lineage: Eukaryota > Metazoa > Chordata > Aves > Pelecaniformes > Balaenicipitidae > Balaeniceps > Balaeniceps rex. The sequence goes on along the minus strand of VYZW01034744.1, from coordinate 266,265 downwards.
AGTCAAATCTCAGTGAAGTAAGAACCACTTTCTTGCCGTCTCCCACCTCACCAGGAGAGCTTTGAAAGGGTTAACATTTAGTGCTCTACTGGCTGAAAGGGCTGTGCAGCTGAACAGGGGGTAACAGGATCCCCTTCTCCATCCTCCTGTGTTCCACCCATGTCAGCACATGCTACTGCTGCATTTTCCATGGCTTATTGCATTTATTAGATGGGCTTCATGCCAGCTTGGGAGGTTCAGAGAGAGGAGCAAGGACACTGCCCACTGTCACCTAGTGAGGGGGGATGCGCTCCCACGTGTTGCTGGCAGGTGATTCCCTGTCACTTCACCATGGCTCCTTGCTGTAAGGTCCTCAATCAACGTGGATCTCCAACTCCATAACCAACGGGGATGCAGGGAACAGACCTACATCAGCATAGGTGAGCAACAGAGCTACTGAACCCTTACAGAGCACATCTTCTAACTCTTTTTAATGCCATGACCAAATCTGCTCATAGTTTCACAATCTTCTGCTCAGAGTCCTTTTTATTTTTTTTTCTTTTTGGCGAATCTAATATTGTTTAAAAATGGCAGTTACTCATCTCTACTGCCAACTACCAGAGCCAAGGGCTACCCACTCCAAAGTTTTTCTGTAATGTTTTTCTCCATTTCTCCATTTTCTCCATCCTTTTTCTCCATTGCAGACCTTTATGAAGACATTATAGTATTTGACAAATGCCTTTATCTTTAGAATCCATGCTCAGTCATATTCTATTCAATCGTGACAAGTTTTGAGAAGATGACAGGAGAATATGCTAAGTATTATTACCTCTAGCTTATCACTGGCAGCGTCAAAAGGAAATGTAAACAATCAAGTCGGTATAGCAATCCTTGATTATTATTCTTAGAATAACAACGACATCAAGTTATAAGCTATCAGAAATTAAAAAAGTGCATTCCCATTTATTTCAGAAAGCGACATGCAGGAATAGGCTGAAAAATTCCAAGGCTGTCTCAAGAACTTCTCTCTCAGCACATTTCAAACTTGATTGGTATGACATGAAAAAAGCCCAGAAACAAGGGAAAATTAACAGATTCCAAAAATCAATCTTTGCAAGAGCTCTGCTGATAGCCAGTAAGTCTACAGTAAAATCAGTCAGGCCATTTGGAAACCAGCCCATTGAGAAGCCAACATCATCTCCAAAAAAGGTGTTTAAGTAGATCAAAGTGTGGCAATTTCAAGTATGGGCTGATGTTTTTACCATTGTGCTTTTTTGTCCCCTCTCCCATTTTTTGAATGCTAACATCAATCATCTTTCATTTCTTGCTTTTTATATTGTTTCCCTAATCCTGTTTCTACTAATGTGAATGAGAAAAATCTCAGTTTTTAAGCCACTCGTGCTCCTTCACTAAGAGAACCCCAACATAGCCTGACACAGACAGACTTACAAGCCATTGTTATAACTAGGATGCTGTTGAAAGGTCAAGTCAGTATCTTTTCATGATACTGAAAATTTCCTTTTTGATAGATTAATTTACTTTATATTTCAAATTATATTTGAAGTTTACTTTATATCTGAAAAGTTTCTTTCATAAACTTCCTTTTTTATTTTCCCCGGCTTACATTTTCTACCTCTGGAGATAACATAATTACATTGAAGTAAAGAAGAAAACCTTTGTGTCTTAAATATGGCCTCTCTGTTGCCTAAACTTAAAATACGTGAAAAGTTTATAGACCTTGACAGATTCAGGGTGTGGTGCATCACACTCTCCTTCATGCAAACGCAGCCTACATCTGCGAGTAAGTTGCCTTTTCATGGAAATACTATTCAGAGAGCATTTCCATAAAAATTCACCCTGGCACCGCTCTGTTTCTCTTGTCATTCGCCCAGCTGTGTTCCTTCCTTGATTGACTTTCATTTTGAATAAGGCACAACAGTCATTTTCATGGTGGGAGCCGGGAAAACTTTCCATTTTTACATTAAGAGCAAACACTGTAGTCAATGTAATATGGCTGCATGAAGCATCAATAAAAACCAGTGTAGTTGTATTTACAGTCAGAGATAGTCTGAGAGAACGCTTCAACTTCCAACTGCCCTTACTAAAGACAAGGCTAGAATACAGCACGCCGAGTCCCAAACGTAGCTTTCCCAGGAGGAAACACCATGTCTTCTCAAGGGTTTGAGTCAGTCCTGGCTGAGGTCGACGTGAGTCCTTCCACTAACCTGAGCAGGAGACAAGGTTCAGCCTAGTGGTTTGCCTGGTGGGAAAAAGGGTGCAGAAGAAGGGGAAGGGGCCACCCTCAAAGAAGAGAGCAGCTGGCCCAGATGGACAAATTAAATGAGGTCATACCACCGCCACTGATGCTGCTCCTCAGCCACCACATCCTGGAGATGCCCTGAGGCATCGAGCGCCTCCCAGACTCAGTATCTTTTATTTCCCCTACCAGCACGCTGAGCTGGGACTGAAATTGAACCATTTTTAAAAAACCTAACTACCCTTGCAGCAGGCAACACCAGGGCCGATGCAGAAATGATCCCAGGCTGTCCTCATGCACCTGCCGAGCCCTGCACCATTTTTAGGGGAAGGCAAGACAGACAGACTTCCCCACCCAGCTGAGGACCCCAAAGGCAGGCTGGAAGGCCAAGGCTGCCCCTGCACTGCTCCCAGTGGGAGGGCGAGCCGGTGGCCCACTGCGGCACCCGGGCAAGGACACCCGGTGCTGGGGCTCCCCATGCCGCACCAGAGCGAGCTGTGGCCCTCCCCCTCAGCTGCGGCCACCGGGCCCCGCATCGCCGTGCTCCCATGCGTTCAAAGGGCATTTTGACCGTGTTTCCCAAACACAAATGCTAAATTATTATTTTAAACGATGGGTTTCGTATTCTCTGAAGCATTCGCCCTACGCTGAGGCTGAAAATGGACAGTCTGTGGTTTCTTTTATGAAGTTGGTTTTATCCTTTTGGAACCAAAGTGGTAAACCACTAATGGCATGAGCGTTTTTCTCATTATCAGTTACAACTTTAATGATTCTTATTTAAGCAAGAAGTATTTTAAAACCTTTCAGGCTTGCATGTTCAGTTATTAGACCTCAGACTGTTATATTGTGTCTTCCCTTAAGAAAGTTCTTTTATGGTGTTAAATGGAAGAGGCTGTTTCAAGACCAAGCAGCAATTTGCATCAGTAAACTCTTTTAGGAACTTGTTGCTCCAGTGTCTGAGAACTGACTCATTTTCAAAATTCCTTGCCTAAAGGTTCAGTGCAATCCAGCGCTCAGGTCTAACTGCAAATAACTAAATGTTCAATTAAAATTGTGGTCTAGCAGCTGAAGCGAAGGCAGACTTTAAGCCCAGTACTAGTACCAAGCTCTGCTTTGTAGTCCTGTGCAAATTACTCAGCCCACTCTTAGAAAACATTAACTGAAACAAAGCGTTTCAAATTTGTTTGCCCTAACCCTCCAGCCACAACACTGTGTTAAGTCATGTCTCCATCTCCAGGAGTCCAGAGCCACCCAGACATAGACCAGCACAGGCCATATTTTCACACAAGTCCCATTCTGTTTGCTTCCCTTTTTCCTCAAGCCCCATCCCAATGCCAGCACTGAGAAAAACGGAGGCACCGTCACAGCGACTGAATGGCACTAGAGAAGTGTCCAGGGTTGGAATGGGAATGGGCAAGTTTAGGAAGGGTAGAAAGCAAAGCATAAAGGCTCTGGCACCAGAAAATCAAAGCACATTCATAAAACAACAGTCCAACATTTTGAAAGTTATTGAGCATGTATTGCAAAGTGGTTGCCAAAGGGTTGCTGTCATCTCCAGGAAAAGCAAGCATGCCACAGATATTTCCTGTGCATGCTGATCCTGGGGGAACAGTAAAAGTTGGTTATTGCACAGACCTACTCTAAATGTTCTCGCTTTCATAATACACGTGAGTGTTTTCTCACTGCATCCATTTTTGCTCAAATCCATTGGTGGGCAGCATACCTAACTCAGCTTTTGTTTAAGTTCTTATGTTCTTCCAAGATAATTGGCCCTACGGGACTTTAATCTAAATGGAGTGTATCTTTGTAGGGACCTTGTAGAGGTATTTCGAATGTTTAATGGTCTCCTGAATTACTACTTTCCTCCCACTGTGAAGGAAATGGGCTCACCGCCGTCCGTTTCCCCATAGCATTCATTAACTCTAGCAACGCGGATGCAGAAGCAGCATCCCTTAGCCCATCCCGTGCTTCAGAAACACAAGAAAGAAGAGGCAAAGCATTCATCCTCCTTAATGGAGGAAGACTTGCTCCACATCGATGTGATCAAGCAAAGGTTCCCCTCACGTGCAATTACTCAAGACCCATCCATTTGGGCTCACGCCAGGGGGCTAAGGCAATTATATCCCGGCACAGCTTGCTGACTCAGGGCGACTTGCTGACACGGGCACATACCGGCCAGCGGTGTGAGAACGTGAATCTGTCTACATGGGGTTATTTCTGCCTTTCTTGTGCAGCCATTTCTCAGACCACTTTCTAATGTCTTCCAGACCACCAGCAGCCCGCAGACCATATGTGGAGTAACACCGCCATAGACTAACTGGTTAATGAGTTATTCTCACAGCCTGCAATAAGGCTCCCCTTAGGAGCTGGTAGACATCTCATTGCCTGCCAGCAGGCATAGCTGAGAACCGGCTCTCAGCTGCTGTCAATACCTAATTTAAAATGCTTGTAATTATAGCACTACAACAGTAACATTTTGTTTACCTAAAAGCTAAGTTCCTCGTTCATTCCCTCTGCCCCTGGCAAACAACTGCCAGATACGCACACACAAAAAAACGGGGGGTGTAATTGTAAAAACTGGAGGTAGCCCTTCAGTTTATAGCGGTTAGGAAACTCTGGCGTACGGCATCTCAAACCCCACTGCTAACCCCGGCACGCCACCAGCTGCACCCCTCTAGGGCAGGCTGTGCTCAGAGCAGCGGGACCCTTGGCACCCAGGTGCGACCTCCATGCCCACTCCGTGGCGGCAGGTAAACGAAGGTGCTTCATTACACGCTGTGTTTCGCTGCTGCCCCTTCCTCGGGTGAGTTTGTCCCCTGAACTGTTTCAGTGCTGGTAAGAAGAGCCACACGGGCTTTCTGAAGGCAGCAAACTTCTAAACCAGCTCTACTCAAAAACTGGAGTTCAAAGCTTCCCCATGGTTGTCTCAGCTCCCTGCTAGACAACACGAGCGGGGCTGAGAAGGAAAGTCTATCTTCGTGGCCATTCAGCGTCGGGTTAGTGACAATCCTGCGTGTCCCCCAATCCTGTCAGGCTTTTCCTCCCTTTTCTTGCCTGTTGAAATCACCTGTCTCACTGCAAGAGAAGGAGCCGATACGTAAAAGGTGATGCGCTTTGGCTGTAAATGTCATCATATCCAAAACGCCTTTCAAATTTAAAACAGAAAAATTAGGATTCCCCTGCAATAGGAAGCTACTGGGCCCTGAGAGGAATTACAACAGGAGACCTTGACAGCAAATCTTCACTGACTCCTTGCTGCCAAGGGACTGGGAGGAGGCCAGAGATGGAGCAGGAGGCAGTCATAAGACCTGCAGGTGTATGACCCATGTCTCCTCCTCTATGAAAGATGAGCCCACAGAGAGAAAGTAGAAATTCTCTGAATTCCTACAAGGGGAATTTTATCAAGAGAAAAAGCAGTGCCTGTTACCTGTGCTAAAAAGACAGTGCCTTTAAATGCTGTAGTAACTGGGGGGAATTAAGGCTTTAGGAAATCACTGCAGTGAAAAACACTTCCACGGCTTTCAAGGCCCAGTGGAAACATGAGGAAGAAACTCGTAAACTGAAGAGCTCTGCCCCCTCAGAAGCCAACAGAGAAGCTTCAGCCACTTCAGCAAGGTCAAGATTTCATCCACTGAACAAAAATTCAGAGTTCTTAAACTCTTTCATGAGTTATTCTGGAATGGAGGAGGAAGAGGAATTTATGGGTTGGTGTTTTTTTCCATGTAAAACCAACTGAAAGCGGTAAATATGTTAAAACGGGCTTGTTGTTTTTCTTTTCAAGAGAGCAGTGGTCCAAAGGAGAACACCAGGACTGACAAACACCCATAAGCACATGTGGTGGTGCACACCACTGGTTTTGAGTTTCTGTGCACCAGCCAGGCCCTAGCTTCCTACCAAACCATTAAAAATAAAAATGAGATGAGAGTTCAAAAATTCAGTATCACCTACTTAGCTGCGAGTGACTTTTTGTGAAATGATTTGCCTTGCTAATCCTTTCCATGAAATGCAGATGAGAGTCGATATGGATGGGGATCTGGCTGGGGCAGGTCTGGAGCTGGCGCAGAAGAGCCCAGCTCCATCAACCTCACCAGGAGCTGGACAGGCGCTCAGCCCACCGGCACAGGGGGTACCCGGGTCTCATGTGAGCGTCAATGTTACCACTTTGGGACTCTGGTTGCCAGTGATGACTTGTTTCCTCACAGGTCCATAAACAATCACGGCTTACGTCAGTGTGGTTTCAGGCTCATTTTTAGCTTAGACCACTCACGGTCCAAGAAGAACCCAGAGTCAATGGTCAAAAGCAGCCTCACTGTGCTTCAGACGAGTCTACTGATCTGAACTGTACCTCTGCAGGGACATCAGGATGCCAGAAATGGGCGCAGAGAGCTAGCCAGAATTCATCCAACCGTTAACAGGCCGGAACTAGGAATCACACTTTTCCACTACAAACGGTAAAACTATCCAAGCCCCAAACCCCTCCCCACAAAATTCAGATGCCTTCTTTCTCTTTTTCCTGGTGTTAAACATATGTTACATATGCCTTACAAAACTCGCACAGAGTTTTCCCAGTTTCGAAGCAGGGGCTGAAGTGCAGCAAACATCCTTGCTCTCACTCCCAGTTCTGCTTTCCAAGAGAAGTGCCAGAGAAAGTATTCTATTTTTGTTAGAGTTTAAAGGGCATGGTCAGAAAAGTGACTGTGTAAAAATGGCACCTTTTCATCCAGCAGATCTGTTCCCAGTGAGTATTCTGAGTCATGTCTGCTTACTTTAGCGACCAAAATAGATTTTTACTACTTCTCACTCCTCTTTAGCCCTGTGGAACCAACACAGCAAAGAGGGAGTTATATAAATCCTATCCTGGACCAAAACCCGTCGGCACTCGTTAACTAAGCGCGAGGTGCAGAAGCGAGGGCTGGGTGCACCCCTGCGGGTGGCTGAGGGGGCAGCACCGCTGCCCACCCGTTCCCCTGTCCTGTGCCAGCACGGCACATCTCACAGCGTGGTGTTAACCGAGAGGGAGAGGAGAAATCGCCTGCACCCCAGCTCCTGCGCAAACCTGACCCCCCATCCCGCCTCACTACTCTTGCAGACCAACCGCAGGCTGAGCTCCCCGGGCTCACATTTAGTTATGACCGTCTCCCCTCTAAACTGTCATCGAAGTCATGAGCAAATAACAAACACAAAGCTCATCCCTCCCTCCAGCTAGCTCTTGCAGAGCTACTTTGCAAGACTGCCTGCAGCTTCAGAGGCAAGCTGCGTTCCATCGCAGGGACAACTTTCGTGTCAAGACACCCACTCAGGGGCCAAAAACTGCTCCTGTGCCCAGGGCCAGCCAAAAAGCTTACAGCCTCTCCAAAGCAAGCTTTCCACAGTTGTGCCTTGAGAGGTTTAAGCAAGGGACAGACCCCAAGTGTATCATCCATATGGCTGGTAAAACCCTTTTGCCCTGGATGAGATATTGGACCATTAAAAAAAAAAAAAATATTACTATTTCCTTCACAAGCAGAACAGAATCTTAATAGAAAGACAGCAGTATTAATCCATTCCTATCTTACTCCAATGATAAAAAAAATTGTGGTTAATGCTTTATTTTTTCCATTTTTTTCAATGAAGTTAAGAGAGACAGCAGTGCAGAAAGCATATAGCAGGGCTTTCCATTGCTACTTCTAATGTTTCTATTGCTGGTGATACAACTGGACAGTAAAAAGGTAGTTGGACAGTAAAAATGAAACTATTATGTACTGGGTCAACTTTAAAATGAAAATAATAAATAAACAGTAAGATTCATTCCCAGCCACACTGTAAAACATTCCTCTGGTCTCTCTGCTGTACTTTTACCTACATTTTTCCTTCAGTCTCCCCAAGATCAGCTGCTGGGGCCTGGATCGGTCCCCAGATACAGAATTCAGCGCACTCAATGCCAGCCATCTGAAAGCCAAAATACCCAGCCCAGTAACCCCAACTCCTACATCGAATGTAGGAATTCATCCTACATCTGTTGATGGACAGAGGCTGCAACTTCAGTGACTTTCCCAAACTAACGTAATGGTCTCAGACTGGCAAGATTCACCTGTCCTCTGGCTCGGGAGGGAACTTACACAATTACTGTCAACTAGATGCTTGACTTTTAGATGGCTACAGCTAGGTGAGGTGAACCCTACCCTCCTAAAACCATTTTTCGGTCTCATCACATAGAACTGACTTCTCTGCATAGAAGAACCGAGACGTCAGGTTCAGATTTCTCCGTGCTCTTCATTTCAAGAGGGTGATGAATTGCGTCGCTGAAATGAAGCCTTGGTTGTGCCTAACAAGAGGTGCTCTTTGTGGTTTCAGGATGTTGACACACATATTGGTGACAGATGATTTGGCTCGTCTCGATTACAAGAGATACAGAGCATGTTACAAACTGTTTGCTATAAATACATAAAAAGACCAGAGAACTTATAAATGCAGCAAAGGAATGAAGAGCACCGGCCCAAATTCCCAGCTTCGCGTTCTGGGCAAGTCTAATGAAATTAGGGAAAAGGCACAAGATACCCACCAGGACCACACTAGATCTTGATTTGATTTTAAATCCTTTGTTTTTTCCTTTTTCAAACCTGCTTTTAATGCCACGGCCACAAACCTGTGCAAAACAAACCCGCTCTATAAGCCTTTGAACAGCCAACTACAATCACAACAATCAGTGCAACAGCGGTTCTTATGAGAAATGATGGAGAACTTTTACCATATCTGCTTTGCAAGAGTCCTGCAAATCAGCTTCTTTTTCAAGCAGATTTTGCAGTTTTGTCTCAGTGCATGTTGTAATGCAATATATTAATGTTACTTTAGTAGCTTACTATAAATCCTTTGTGTATAATTCGTGAACTCTATAGAGAACAGTCCATTTTATAAACAGAATTTTAAAACACCAGGTTTAAATTTATTGCAGGGTTTATTCAGAACTGACAAAGCCTCCTTAGAAAACTGAATTTTGCTTAGAAGACTTTCCTTCTGCATAGCTACTAGACTTCTTTCTTTATAAAGCCTTTTTTAATTACACAGAAAAACATAAACCATGATAGAAATGCAGCATGTCTAAAGTGGATAGTTTGATTGCCATATTTCATGTTTTGTTCTCATGTAATGAGAGAAGTTTACAGAAAAAGATACATTGTGCAATTTGCTAAATCCACGTGATTTTTACATATACATTTAGTTGCACCAAAACAAATCACAATAACTACCGAATATTAAAAAACCATATGACTTCTTGAAAGAGTCTGCTTCAGTCAAATCAGGTCAAATATACTGTGGACATCCATACTTAATAAGCTAAAAATAAAGTCATAAACTCAATGCAAAGCCAGAAGGTATTAAGAAAAGCTCAAACCAGTAAGCCTACATGACCTACAAATTAGAAGAAATCAATCAGATTTTGCAAAACATTTTGTCGTAAGTAGTTTACAGGGCAGCAAGCTGCTACTCCTAAGCCACCTCTCCCAGCACTAGAAAAAAATGAAAAAGACCTGAACAGTTAATAAATCAACGCATCTTTACTAACAGCATAACATTAGCAAAAAAAGAAAAGACCCTTACTGACCACTTGTAGCAGCCAGTAAAAGGCAGAAGGAAAAGATGCTAGTTCAGCAGGCAATATATTTGGGATGAGGGGAGGTTAACGGGGAAGGGAACCTACTCCTGACCCACTCGCACCTGCACAGCCTCAATCAGGCCTGACTCTGCCACCCCACCGCGCCCCAGCTAGCTGCCCAGGTGCTGCAGTAATGCCCGTGACCTCCTCTCCTCTCCTCTCCTCTCCTCTCCTCTCCTCTCCTCTCCTCTCCTCTCCTCTCCT
>VYZW01034744.1:212754-250522 GCA_013401315.1 Balaeniceps rex | reverse complement strand
GCGGGAGGCGGAGGAGCCGCGCACGCCGGGGAGAAGCGGGCGGTGCGCCCCGTCCCGTCCCTTCGCGTCCCTCCCGCCCGCGGGCTCGGGGCTCCTTACCGGGGCGCCGCTTCTGCCCGCCGCCGCCGCCGCCGCGCTGCCCCGGCCTTCCCCGGGCACGCCTCGGCCCCCGCCGCACCGCCGGGCATCGCCCGCCGCTCTGCCCGGCGCTTCTCTGCCAGCGGTCAGCGCCGAGAGCCAGCGTACAAAGGCAGAAAACGCAGTACTCCCTTAATTAAAAATAATAATAATAAAAAAAATAATTAAAAGCGTCTCAGTTTTTAAAGCAGAACTACATAATGTATTAATTGGTTGCTATTAGCATGCAGTTTTATTGAGCATAGCACACAGAAGTCTGATTGTGAGCAAGGAGTGTTTTCAATGAAAGTGGAGTTATTTTAGCTGCAGACATGTTTACATTTCTGTGGTTTAGTCTATAACTTTCTCTTTTTCTTGCTTCAGAATTCTGCTCCATGAAGCAAAGCCCTTAGCTCCCAGACATTCCAAAAAGTCTGCCAAAATAATAGGGGGAAAAAAAAAAAGGAGAAGAAATAAAAAAAACACACACAGAGACCCCCAAGTCTGGGTCAGGCTCAGGGCTGGATATGGGCAGAGTGAGTATACCCCCTCCTCACTCGCTCTCCAGTTAAAAAGCCTTCAGGGCTCCATTTCCTGTTTTTAAGGAAAAAATAAAGCGGGTCTAGGACTGATTTTAGACACTGCCTAGACCAGGGCTGGTGGGTGCCGAGGACCTTTAACTCTCTTGATGCCAAAGGGTACCAAATATCGCGCAGGTCCAGGCAACCACACGCCTCCCTCCCTCTGAGAATAGCCATAGCAGCAAGATGGCTTTTTACCTCGCGGTATATTTTTGAGTGACTAAGAACAGCAAGCGCAGGACCTAAAGGACCTAAGCAACAACTTGGTGCACATCCACCACAAATTAGCATAGTAAAGACAAAAAATACCCCAAAAGCAGGACCGAGTACCCTCTGCCGCAGACCTGCTGCAGCAGCACCCACCTATGGAGATCTCCTGGCGAGCCCCCACGGTCCCTTCCCCGCAGGCCTCGGTGCAGAGCTGGGCACCGTGTTGCTGCCTGCCCCACCTTCCCTGCAGCCACTGCCTCCCCTGCTATAGATAGGCAGTGTCGCTCGTGTGGCCCTCATTGAGTGGGTGTGAAAACAACTCGAGCTTTTGGGCATTAAATCCACAGCTTAGGAAAATCAAAACGGAGCAGTTTGGTTAAAATTAGGAACACGCACTAGTGAATGAAGCAAGAAGTTAACGGACACCTCCCCACAAAACTACTGACTCGAGTTTTCCACTCTGAGGCTTGGTAGGTTATGATACGAATAGAAACAGAGCAATCAGAATAAAGCACCCCTGTAATGAAGGGTTGTGTCTCCAGGGAGTTAGGGAAATGACAAGGAGAGGTGGCGGGAGAGAGGAGGACACTGCAGCACCGAGAGCCACGGGACCAGGCGCAGACCCGGCTGGGGCCAGGATCCCACGTCCCAGTCCTGCGCCTCTGCCCTGAGCAACCTGCCCTGGGGTGGGAGAACCCAGGGCTCTGCAAGCGGCGATGCAAAGCCTCAAGTGAGGCAGGGGAGGAAAAACCACAACTGGTTTTCTTGGCCACGCAGATGGTCATAGCCACTCTGCCCCCCAACACTTGCCTCCCAACCTTGTCCCAAGCATTTGTAGGTGTCCCACTTCCCCCCTTTTTTTTCCTCCCTCCTCTCTTTTTATTTTACATGCCAGATGACTCCCGTATATTTGGACCTTTCGCTTTTGAAGAAGCCAGAAAGTGTTATGATTTCCTAATGCTTAAAAAAGAAAAGAAAACACCTTTCCCCCAAGATGTTTTATATTAATTTAAGTATTGGTTCCTGGTTCATGTCAGCCCCTTTCGCAATGAAATGTCCTGCGTGGGCTGTCACACCTGCTAAATATAATCCTCTCTTTCTTTTGATATTCTGCAAAGGGCCTTTAAAGGTTCACATCCTCCAGTCTGGAGATTTAATTGCTTCATCTCAGATTTTAAAAAGCCTTGTAAATTTCTGAATTTTGTCGATTTCAAAGCAGAAGGAAGGGGGATGCAATAGGGATGCGAGTGCGAGCAAGAGGCGATGCTGAGCACACTGTGCCGATACCGCCGGGCCTCGTAAAACCTCCAACCCACTGTCCCGTCCCGCAGCTTCTGCTCTTTGGGGCAGACAACTTGAGCTGGTTTTATGACTTACCAATGAGTTAAATATGAAAATAGTAGCCTATTTCACTATGGTAAATGCTCACCAGGGAGGAAATCACAGATTCGGTTTTATAGAAGGTAATGGAGTGAGATTACCCACACTAATGTACTTAACTGTTTAGAGAACATAAATCTAGCAAGGAGACAGCCCCAAAACCAGTTGCTCCCCGAAACAAACTGCGGCCAGCAGCGGTTTCATCCTTATGATGTGCTGGTGGCACCAGGTTTGCCTGGTGGTGCTGCGGTTAGATACCTCTGCCTGGGAGGTGTGGGGCAATTAGATACCCCCATAGGGAGGCTGTAGCCAAGCTGCCCCTCACCTGGGGCCAGAAAATGCCCAGCAGGACAGGAGCAGACAGGGCGCTCCACTTCGTCACGCTGTACACGCAGAGGCTCTCAGTAACACGTGATGGCCACAAACTGCGCTGTGAAACTGTGTGATGCGTAATTCCTATTAGCTTGAATAACACAGTGGAGAGGAGGGCACTGAGCACACTGTCAGCTTCTTGCTGCACCCTGGGGGACGTGGATGCAGGAACAGTACCCATGGCAGGGCCCCCAGATCCTGTATTTTCCTTGAGGAGATTCAGCAAAGCCAGTGGAGGGTCATGTCCAGCTATCGGTGTGCCCACGCGGCCACATCTCTCCTGCATCACCTTCAGATGCCAAGTCCTGTGTGGTCACTCTCAGGCTGAGGGGGGCAGGCAGCTCCACTGCAAACAAGCCACCACTGCAGAGGACAGGAGGCGAGCTGGTGGACTTCCTTGTGCAAAGCTGCTCTGCCTTGTCCTTTCAAGCTGCAGTCAGGGGCTGAGGTTTAAAGTGCTGCCCAATAAACCAATCTTCTGATGATCCTTTAAACCCCACATGAGTAACCTAAAATCTTCAGCCGACATTTCTGCAGAAAGTAAGTCGTTCCTTCCGCGATGGTAGCACAAGGTAGGAATGGGACGGAGGAAGGTGACAGCCAGGTGGGAGGCTGGAGCATCCCTTGCTGTGCCACCAACCTGCACAGCTAAGGTGGCATCCAGAAGCCCCCTCCTGCAGCCAGCCCCAGCTCACGTTGCCCTGCAGCTGTTCACTAGCAGCCTGTTGCTCTGTCATGGCAGTTGTCCCCAAAGCTGGCCCTGGTGCCCTGTGTGGGGACAGGATCCTCCCTGCAGACTCGTTCCTGGAGCTTTCTCTCACAAGGAAGGAGGACACTTGCAGATAGTAGTAGATGAAAAGTGGGTCTTGTAGTGCTGTCTCTTGTTCAGGAGTGACATGTGGAAAGAAAAAAGTGTTCACATCATTTCCCATCTCCTTAAACACAGTTTTCAAAATACAAGTCTGAAATAGACAATCAAAAATACCAAATTTTCACATCTGGAAAAAGAAAAAAACCTGTAACCAGCTCTTTTCCCATTTTTCTTTCAGAGCAGTGGGCCTCTGAAAATACATTTATCATGTAATATGTAGCACAGCCTCAGATAACTTGCAGTCCCTAAGGGGGAGAACGTACGCCTCCTCTCTGGGGACTGGACCACTTCAGGGGTGCAAAGCTTTTAGCATGCTTTTAGCGTGGTTTTAGCCTGGTTGCCGCAGGCAATGGCAAGTGCCGTGGGATTTCAAAATTGGATGAGGGATCCACCTAGACCTCATTTTTCACCAATGTGCCTCTGTTTCCATTACTGTTGGGCAAATATTGTGTAGTGCTTTGAGGTTCATAGAAGTTTGAAGTTTCTGTTTGGAAAAAACAGGAGGAATTATCTTTGACCTCCTCTGTGTGTGTGTGTGTATATATATATATATATAAAAAAAAAAAAAAGTGCTGTCCAGTAGTGCTTTCAGTCTGTAACATCTGGGTTGCCTGTACACCAACAGATGAGAGGTATTTGCTGTGCTTAAAAGCCAGCAGGATGGGCTGTGAGCTGCAGCACAGAAAATGTGAAGCACCGAAACTGTGCTCTAGGCAGATCACAAACTCCTGAGGGTTTACATGCCCCCTCTGTGGGCTACAGTTCTAGCACTTATTTACCTTAGAGGTATTTCAACTCCCAATTCATTAAACAGAACTGAAGAAAGAAGGATATTAATGAAAAATTTGTAACATTAATTATAGTTATTATCAATGCAATAGCATATATGAATGATATTTATTTGTTTTGATATGAAACAAGATGAGTAGGGGGGAGATTATTTTATTTTTTCCACTGTGTAACATTTTTGCCTGGCAAAATGCAATTCCAGCACCTGATTTTCTCAGTAAAATCAGAAAGGATTAACATTGTACCTATGAAAATACCATTTAAGATGAACTAGTCTGGCAACAAAAAGGGGACACCTCTATCAATATTACCTCTCACAGGTGTGGATGACATTCACTAGTAAAGGTTCTCTTATGTAAAAATGACATTTAAACCAAGAGAGATAGGCAGTTATATAGACACATCCTATTGCCTAGATATGAACAGGCAACTATTTTTCAAGTACCAGAAAGGATGACTTTTTTACAGCATTCATGGATTTCTTTTAGTCACAGACTGGACACCGGCGGCATTTTGGCAGTCTCTGAGAAGACCACTGGAGTCCCTCCTATGAGAGAATCACTTTTAATAAGGGAAGAAAAGATCATTTCTTCTTAAAAGCTCTAAGGCGGCAAAAGAAAGGATTTCATTTGGCGAGACACTGGAACTTACCTGATTAAATAGGTGGTTAGATAAGGTATTTGGATGAAGGGGTATTGGTCACGGGGATATTCAACACCAATGGATATTCAGGACTGCTGTATCAATTTAAAACAATTCACACTGTTTCCCCAACAATTGGCTAAAAGGAAAGGGAAATCGTTGGTTGGTTGGTTGGTTTGTTGGTTGGGTTTTTCATTTTTAGTATTTTTTTCTGCTTAAACTGATAGCTGAGATTAAAAAACAAACATTATGTTGGCAGGAAAGGTCCAGGGAACACTTGAGACTCCCATGAATTTCAGCAGGGTTCTTATGAGTCTACAAGTAACGATGGAAGAAATTAAAAAACATCAAAGGTCTGATCTGAGTGACAAGAAGGCTGGGATGCTTGCCTGAATCCCTCCTAAACATCCTGACTCTCCAAAATAAGGTGAAACTGACAGCTTTTTTCCCTGTATTTTGGCAGGTAAGTCCCAAACTAGATAAAGCTGAAGATCAGTCCGCAAGGCAAGCTGGAATAATGATGAAATAAACTCTCCTGTGTAAATTTCCACAGCCAGAACTGAACTTCTGAGTCATTCTCAGCTTGGGTTTGGGGGCAGAATTTGTGCCTTTTCGTATTTTATCCAAAGCATTTCCCCTCCCCTCTCCAAACAGGCATTTCTCTGCATCACTGCCTAGATTCAAGGAATAATAACTCATCTGGTGAATCAACACAGAAATGCTGAGCAGTGCATCTTTGCAAAAACTGTGAAATTCTTCAACCGCATGGCGAAAATTAAAAATACGAAAGCTAAAAGTTAAAGCATTTTCAAAACCAGAAAGACAAAGTTAGGGTAGGTGACAAAATGTCATAATTTCTAAAGTATGCATTTATTTACAGGTGAAGAATTCAGCCAGCATACAGAAAAGAATCAGGTCAGAATGGGTGTTTAAATATAAAAGGCTGCAGATAAATAATGCACGGAGACAAGTCCGACCAAAAATAAAATGCTTGCACTGTGCAATAGAGAGCAATTAATAAGTTTAAATACCATAAAGTTACTTGCTTATCATTTACTCATGTCCTTACATTTTTGCATTCCCTTTGATTACTTGGTGTATAGTGATATCTGAGGAGGCCATAGCTTAATACAAATATAACTAAACAGAGAATCAATATCCAGATAAGTTAAATTTTTGTAGGTTTTAAATTTGTGAACTATCTTAATTGTCTCTCTTCTTTGCATTAGTCTGCTCCTCTATTTTCTGCATTTGTCATGGTACCGGGAAAAAACTAAATTTTGCCTTCAGGTCTATGGAATCGGTCCTATGTTCATACACAAGTGCCTATACAGCTGTACATACGGCTTTGGCTAGCAGACCTGCATCATACACGGCTCTAAGAAACATGATTTTAGCATACAGACTTAGTTCCTCCTCTGTACCTATTTCTTTGCAGCTATGCCCCTATGTAATCACCTCATTTTACCACATCCCACTTTTGTTTAGATAATTCAGCACAAGTTTTCCACAGCATTTCTTCATTGGCTGTATCATAAAACAGAGTAATATCTGAAATTATAGCCAGAGGCAGAAAAACAGCCTGCCCCGGAACCTGAAGCTACAAAAAGCTCAGCGATATATAAATAGGAGATACTTGATTTTCCACAGCTACCATTATATGCACACATATGCACGCACGGACATGGACGGACACACACGTTTCTTTTCACACCTACCTTGTGGCAGCAGTGCAAACGAGCTACGTATATACCCTAGAAATGACATCTCTGCAGGCTGCAGGCAGGTCAGAGCTCACTCTGCTGAGCTGCCGGGCACCGACGCAGGTGCCTCAGCAAAGGCTCCCTCTCTGCTGTCCGGAGAGGAAGGGAGAGGCCGCTGCAGAAGGTGACTCAGCTCTGGATGTGACACTGAATCACCCTCTGGATGAGCCACAGCGAAGGGAGAGACCCACCCCCTAACTTTCTGCTGCTGAAGCTACAGGGCTAAAGCAGACGATGGTTAAGTGCTGGAGTTGCAGCACTCGGTGGTGTCGATGACCCACCTGCGTGCGGGGACGGGCATGTCGCGGCAGGTGCTTCTCGGCCAGCACCTTGACTGAGGTCTCTGTTACTGGCTGGTTGGTGCCCCATGCCCTGTACGTCCCACCACCACATCCCTCAGTCTTGTTCAGCATGAACCATTTATGTTCCGCGTTTCTTTCAGACGTGATCTTCTGAAATAATGAAAAACGAAGAACATGTTTAATTCAGTACAGCCATTTGGACTGGATTAAGTGAAGTCTATTTGTTCTGTCACAGATGAAAAAAAGGACACACCGCAGCCCCGTTGTTTTTTGACTTACAGCCTTAGAAAACTTTGGATTATCCCACACAGGGACACGCTTTCCTTGGTTTTGTATCTGAGCCCTTGAATTAACTGGAGAACACTGGAAGACACTTGCAGGTCAAGAGGGGACCAGGCTCACATGCACTGTTCATTGCAAAAAGCAAAGTATTCAAAAGTGTATCTCACTCCTGAAGGATGCTTCTGACACTGCGGTTTTAGAGCAAAATATGAGAATAGGTTCTTCAGACCAAGAACTGATTTATTTTGTCAAGCTACACACGTAGCATAGGTGTGCTGGACATAATGATCTGCCATAATGTGGCTCCTGAAGGATGAGCGTTTCCCAGGATAACTACAGTTTTGCATGAAGGCTGAAGAAAGCCTTGCTGCTCACCTTACATATATGTATTTGGTGACACTCATGAGCAGAATGAAGATCAGGACAAGGCCCTCCACGTTCTTGGAAATGCTAAGAGGAACGTCCAGAAATGCGCAACAGATGATAACAAGACAGCCACACAAAACAACTGTAAGAAATCCTACGGTCTTTATTACCATTCATCAGAATAGATTATCATAATTGGTCCCATCTGGTTTTAAGATTTATGAAATCGATACAGTCTAGGATAGAAACTCTGTAAAAAAGCTGCCACCAATGGGAAGCTTGCAAAGACTCACCTTAGCCCCTGTGTCAAAATTCTGACCTGATTTACAGCTCAGAAAATTCCTATTTTAGTGAAACGAGTCCTTACCATATGAACAGTAGCTAATGTCACACTGCTACCCTGTTGAAATTAAAAGGAAAAACTGAGAGAAGGTTGCTAACAGGGAGCCAGGCAGTCAGATTCGGCAGCAGCATCGTATAACTGGCTGGGGTGTCTGCCATAGCAGCCAGCTTTGCATGCCACGCAGTTGCGCTGTGCAGCCATACCGTGGGGATCGAGCGGTACCTATTGGTCTGTCCACATCCTTAAGGAAGGGCTCTTCGCTGCTGAGCTTCGTTTTCCCTTTTTCCCAAACACGGCATTATTACTTAGCTTTATTTCTGCAAAGCTCTTTGAACCAGAACGATGAAAACCACTTCCCATGACCATTTTAGATATCAGACATACGAGAAAAAAACATGCACGCATTTCATTTGACCTAAAATGTAATTAAAAAACTTTAACAGTCATCAAATTATTACACTGACTGCTGCCATCATTTGGACTTTCACAGGGAGCTTCATTTTGAACAGGTAGCTTTTTGGTTTAGTTTCCCTTTGTACGTACGAGAAAGTATTTGCACAATTATTTCAAACATTTCAAGCATTTCATATTTTACTGTAATGAAAAAATGGGCCGATGTATTGAAAAGTTTGCTGAAGTAGGTGGATGGTTTTTTAATGAAAAGAACAGTTGGTTCTCCAGAAGCATGGGAATTTTTAGCAAGCACTGCACGCTTCCCCTCAGAAATGAGTGAAAATGTTCCTGTTTTTCCAACCAATCTGCCATGTATACAAAAAGCGGGCAGAAGAGCATGTTTTCAATGGGACAATAGCCATTTTCTTGAGAGCAAAAGGAAAATTTAAGGTGTGGTGTTATCACAGTATAGATGAGAAGATAAGCTTTTTTAAAAAAAAAAGAATGTGAAATGGAAAAAAAAAAAAACAAAAAAAGCAGGGGAAGATTTGCACAACTCTGTTTCTTGACTAAAACAAGAGCCTTTTCTGCTTTGGGTGGAAATAGCCGTTGCAGTGTATGCAAACTGCAGCAAATCCCAGACAAGCCGGTAGAAATGCAAGCCAGAGAAAGCCTAGCTTTTTGCTTATATTGCACAAAAGCATCTTTCTGTGGAAACGATCCCTCTCTGATCTTTTTCATTTTCTTGACGCAGAAATAAAATAACTTAGAGTCAAATAAAAAGCTGGGAACAGAATAAGCAGTCTAAAACTATATCACACTAGATAAAATTCCCTGGAATTATCTGTGAATTCATTGAAACTGTATTTTATTTTTTTGTTCAAGACAAGCGCTTTGTTGAGGAGGTAATGTATAGATTAAGACAGTACACTTAAACTCCAAAGTCCCCTTGGAGAGTTCTTTCTGGTATAAATCTGCTATCCTTTAACTTGGATTATAAACAATCTACATGATATGCACCTGGTTCTGGCAGGGTCTATGTTATTTCACTCCCAAAAGCAGCTTTATAAAGAGAACACACTGCATTTCAACAGCAATATAAATAATGTTGCAGTTTGGGGATCTCTTGCGCCGCTTTCATTTTTCTTTCTTTCCTTTTCATCTGAACTGAACCACACCTCTCTAAAAATACTCACTTTCTTAATGAAAACCATATTTTTGGGCATTTTTCCCCCCCGCGTGTGCATGACCTGTTGAAATGCCTGCACAATCTTTAATGTCAAATTCAGACGACACGTGTCTTATGAAAGTCTGGGACCCAGCTCTCGGCGGGGCCTCCCAGATCTGTCCCACGTCTTTATGAGAAAGAGGGACAAAACCTTCTGGTTTTGGCATTTTATATTGGAGTCTGCTTTAAGCTAGGCGAAAAAAAAAAGAAAAAAAAATAGCAACGTAGAGTCTAGACAGAAGAGATTGGGTTGAAATCTGGAAGCTATTCAGTGAGGCTACGGCACATGGCAGCTTGACTGCAGCAAGAGATCACATTACGCTGCCTAATTACACATGAAAAATGTACACATCACTTTTCTTAAATGCTTGGAAAAATAGATGTTCAGATGGCAATTGCGAACTAGTAACTGAGCCAGTCGTACATAGTTGGAACGCTTCACAAATGGCATTTCAAAAGCCTGCATTTTTTTTTACAATGTAATTATTTTTTTTGTGTGTGTGTGTTTTCATAAAACAACTTCTAAAAAAGGTATTCTAAATTTAGCAGGCGGTTGCACTGCAGAAGGAGCACGAAAGGTGAAAATCCAGCATGTAAGGGAGGAAGAACGAGGGCCTAATCCTGACTCCTTGTGAGCCGAAAGGCAAATTCAGCTGGGCTTCCTCGGAAGTGCGGTTCGGTCCGCAGGCTCACCTGCTTGGCTTTACTTACATGGCCCCAAACATTTACGTGTTTGCTGTACGCAAATGGCACGGTTTATATCTTCAGTGGGAACTGCCCATGGGAGTGAAGATAAGCAGAGGCCCTAGTGTTTGCAGTATCTATGGCCCTGAGGTTGTGTGTTTATATTCTTGTGCCTATGAAATGTTTAGAAGGGAAGTTTCTTCGTTCATGTGGACAAGGAAAGGGAGAAAAAAAAAATATCATTTACTGCATTGTTTGAGCATGAAGCTCTCTTGTCATCATCATCGCCTCCTCCTGACCTCCCCTCCCCAGGCTCTATTAATGGGTCCTTGTCTGCCCCACTCTTGCGATGCGCTCACTACTTTCACTGGCAGGCTAAACCAGGCCAGAGATAAGTTTGGTGGAGTTATTCTTTTGTTTCGGTTGGCTTGAATGACATCTGCTCTTCTTTTTAGCTTAAACACGAATGTTCAAAGACAACTGCTCCAAGGGAGAAAAGAGTTTTCCAAGCTACTCCCAAAGATTTGCTATTTCAATCCTTCGGTGCTAACGAGATGTATAAAAGTGGATTTGCAGGGGAAAATGTTGTTGGTATGTCTGCCTGCCTCCCAGACTTTGCTTTTCCTAGAAGACTCCTTGGAGGAAGTTCCTGCAACAGCAAAAGGGCCCAGTTCTGCACTCTGGGCACGCGGCGGTGCCGCTCTGGGTGAGCGCAGAGGAAAAAGCGATCCCCAAAGCCCACTCCGGTAACAAGGCTCTCCATTTGACTGTTCCCTCCGAGTGCCTTCGAGTCCTCCGCTTCTGGAGCCAGCGGCCGGTCAGACCTTGGCTGAACTGCTAATCCTGCCAGACAAAGAGGAAAGAACATCTTGTAAAGTTTTGTTGCTGTTGTTATTATTAAAACGGACTAAGCACAGAGTAACTGGCCAAGCTATCTGGCAAAAATGACCTGCAGAAAAGTCCTTTAGAACAAAAATGATCATTTCTGGATATGGGAGGAAGCTTCCCCAGTTTAGGGGGACGAAGTGCACCGAACCGGCTACTTTCAGTCAGAATATGGCTTGTTGCCTTGATTATTTTACCACTGTACTCCGCAGGACCTTCCTCGGCTTTTCCCTTTTATGGCATGGCTGCAAAAAAAAAAGGTGCTTTGCTGTTTGCGTAGCTTGTGCCTGCTGGAATCCTGCACAAGAAATATCGGTCACACAAGAATTAAAAAGATGCCCGAATCCTGCGGGCAGAATATGAATTTGAAACCGCTCTGCTCTTGCCAGGGGCAGCTTTCCTGCTTTCCCTGGTGGGAGGGAAGGACGGGGGCTCTGCAGCACCCACCCGGGGTGGGCAGGGCAGGAAACCCTCCCGGGGGAGTGCGCTGGGGCTGCCGTGGAGGGGTGGGATGCTGGTGAAAGCGGGAGCCGCGACCACATTAAGGCACATGCTGTTCCCCTTTTGAACAGGCAGGAACCATTGCGGGCAAGGGCTTCCTTCCCGGGTTAGCCTCTGCAGAGGTTTGGAGCAGACGGACAGACCTGGGCTCGGGCGCTGAGCAAGCAGCTTGGCCTCTGCCCTCTCCGGGTATCTCCCCGCTGTATATTTTGTGTGCCACTGTGGTCAGAGGCGACGGCACCAAACTCTGAATGTCCTTCAGCAAAGTGAGGCCTCGTCTTCCAGAAGGGTCAGGCTTGCGTGTAATTTATGAGAGTTGTGGTAGCCCTGCTACCCTCTCGCCGTTTGCAATGAATTTTAAATAAAGTGAATATTTTCTCTTCTGCTCACATTCAGAAAGGTCACTGGTAAAGGAGGAGGAATGATCGCAGGAAACAAATCACTTCATTTGGTCATTCCTCTCACCACAGCCACGCTATTTTTAACAAATCTTATTAAAAATTATACAACCCTGTCTTTTCTGGAATCTATTTTATTGAACAAGTACAAAATAAACCAAGACAGGAAAAATGCACCATTTGGTGTAGCTCTTTTTGCTGCAACTGATTTAGCAAAACAAGCCACAGGGGAATGCAAATGGCTTTCTAGAACTGCTTCCTGCGGCCATCTCTCTCTCCATGTGGAGAGAGGAATATTTTAAGTTAACCAGCTGCATCACTTCATACAATAGTAAATGATTCTAAGTGTTCTGGTCACCGAAAAATACACTGTCTCCGAGGTTATTCCCATTATCAGTGTTATTCGTTTAATTTCTTGCTGCAGCCAGCTTTAAACAGCGCCTTTTCAAAATGTTGTCAGATCCATGGGTCTGTGTTTAGCAGAAGGGGCTAAAACTGACCCACCAGATTTGGGGATGTTAGGCCCCTTCCTGGTGGGGTCAGGTGGGACAAGAATTTGACAGAGGGAAATTCTTTGCACAAATATTTTTCAAGGTCCCAGATCTCTTGTAAGTGTTTACCGCCTTACTTACCATCTAGAAATAATTAATACATTTGGAAATCTTACGACCAAGTGTCAAAAATCCCTCTGCTTGCAGCTGTTTCTGTTTAGGTGGCAAGAGGTGAGGCTGATGATTAGATGGTCTTACATGAATGTAAGCTTTCTGTTCACTGAGGTATCTTTCACCATCACTGCATTAGTACCATTCATTATCAGCCCCTCCTGACTTTACTAGGGCCAAGGTACGGCCCTACACATACAAAGACTGAATTTTACACTGAGAGATTATGCACAAATGGAGAAAACATCAGAGTTGCAAACAGAGAAACATAAATTTGGGCCCTGACCATTCAAAAGATTTAGGTGCCTAACTCAAAATTATTTCAATGGGGATTACGTGCCTAAAGACCTTGATGGAACTCTTCTTCTGCATCAGAAGTGAAACTACAAGGTAGCATTACAATAGGCCAAGTATTAATATTTACCATGAACAGATATCCTTGCCACGAGAAAAAGGATGTCCTTTGGAATGCTGCTCTCCACATCCACAAAAGTTTTGTCTCCATTTACAAAAGCACACTTCAATGAACCTACCTCTCCTAAGACATGCAAGGAAAACACCTGTGCTGATTTTGGCTGGGATAGAGTTAATTTTCTTCCTAGTAGCTAGTATGGGGCTGTGTTTTGGATTTGTGCTGAAAACAGCGGTGATAACACAGAGATGTTTTAGTTATTACTGAGCAGTGCTTACATAGGGTCAAGGCCTTTTCTGCTCCTCACACCACCCCACCAGCGAGTAGGCTGGGGGTGCATGAGAAGTTGGGAGAGGACACAGCCAGGACAGCTGACCCCAACTGACCAAAGGGATATTCCATACCATATGACGTCATGCTCAGCAATAAAAGCTGGGGGAAGAAGAAGGAAGGGGGGGACATTCAGAATGATGGCGTTTGTCTTCCCAAGTAACTGTTATGCGTGATGGAGCCCTGCTTTCCTGGGGATGCCTGAACACCTGCCTGCCGATGGGAAGTAGTGAATGGATTCCTTGTTTTGCTTTGCTTGCGTGTGTGGATTTTGCTTTGCCTATTAAACTGTCTTTAGCTCAACCCCCGAGTTTTCTCACTTTTACTCTTCTGATTCTCTCCCCCATCCCGCCAGGGGGGAGTGAGCGAGCGGCTGCGTGGTGCTGAGTTGATGGTTGGGGTTAAACCACAACAACATCTCTGGAGAATGGACTCAAGCACTGCTCCACAGAAGAGCAAAAGCCATTTCAATACATTTCAGAGTTTAGTTTGGAGGAATCTCATTATAGGTTTGGGGGAGGGGGCAGGGAATTTTACATGTGTCATCTCTTATATGTTATCACTACCAATAAGGGCAGCAATGTTCACTATGCTGATGGCTTAAGTACTAAAGGCACTTGCCCTACTCATTTTGTTTAGGCTTCAAAAAATTGTCTGTCGACAAGCTAATCTGTTATTGATCTGGATCAGATATAATTTTAGAAGTAAAGGACTCTCTATTCCTTGAGATCCACCAGCATAGGTCTTGATGTGCCACAGTGTTCCTCCTGTATTGTGAATACACATGTGCATTTGTGTAAAAGCATGAGTTTATAATCAAGTATATTTTTAAAAGTCATTGCAATAATTTTTATAGAAGATGCCACTCATAGCCAAATATCCTCTGAAGATTGGTGAGTGCTCAGCTGGGGACAGAGTCTGTACCTGGCTCTCAATCCATCCATTGCAATTGACATCTAGTTCTCTGGCCGAAGCAAAACCACTGAAACAAACACCATCGATGAAGACCTTAAAATGGCCAAATCCTGTCTGGCAGCTGGCCCTTTTTCTGCTACCTCTACAACCCATACACATATGAATGCCTTAAAACAGATATTTTAAAAGGTTTTATGAGATTTTAGACAAATATCATTGATAACAGAATAATTTCAGAGGGCTTATATCTCCTGATAATGAAAACATTTAGAACAACTTCCTCTCACATGTCTCTGAAGAGGTACCCCAGAAATCTCACCGTGATACCTGAACATCTTTCAGCCCTGCATAACAAATGTTAGATAGAAGTGATCCTATATTTCTCTCCTCAGGAGAATCATAGGTCTCATGGCTTTTACTGGTTAGGGCTGATTTCTTCTTTTATTAGGGATAAGAGCATCAAGAGGATGGACACAGCTTAGCTATTCAACCATATGTTTTTCCGGGATGTTTTTTCATTGTTCCCCTTTCCTACAGACTGCCATAGATCATTCCAGGATACCTGTATTTGAATGTGAAACAGTTTGTTCCTCCTCCAGAGCTGTTTGCAATTTACAGTGACTTCAAGAGACAATGAGACTTGGTTTATTGGGATATTAATCTTAATTATCATCCTTGTTGCTTTCAGGTCAGGTTCTCAGGGGGTTACCTCTTCCATGAACGTCCCATGTTTGGTCCAACATTTGTGAGAGTAGCTGAACAGACAGCTGTCCTGGACCTGGCATCTCAGATGCTGCAGGTACCGTTGACACATGTCTCCATGTTCCCAGTGACCACATAGTCAGGATGTTTCCCTAGGGACAAGTACACCTGTGCTATGGACTATGGGTGTCGAGCATTAGAAAAGAACCGCCAACTTGTGCTATGATCCAAGTGCACTAGCATGCTCCAGCTTTATTAACAAACAATTTGTAGCTCTGAGGGTAGTGAAAAAATGACAGACTCCCTGTTGGCATTTCTCCCTCAAAACATCACTTCACACCCTGGTTCACACTTTGATTTGGAAGATCTGTAAACAGGGATCCTGCACTGGTCATCAGTGGTTCCCTGGTACCTACAGACCGTAAGATCCTGGATCTGAGGTTAGTACTGTGGATTAATCCTGAAGGAACTCCTGTAGGTCTTGAAATAAACAGTTCCTGTATGAAGGCTTCCCCGAAATCTGAGATGCATTTAGGCACTAATGGTAAGGGGCCCAACATCTGCAGGGAAAGATCCATCCGAAGAGTAAGGAAATACTTGAATCCAGATGATCTCAAGGTCATATTCGGTTCAGAGTTTTATTCGAGTTTTCTCTTTCTAGCTTAATAATAGCAATAAAGCTCTCTTTTGAAATATCAGGAGGTAGCAAGGAGGAATTCCAGGGAGCAGCGAGAGTGGGGCTGCTCCATGCAGAGGGGATGACCGAGGAGCTGAGGGTGACCCCAGCACAGGCTGTGTCCTCACCAATCACCAATGGGGTGCTAACCCGTGGCATCTGAACATGGCAGGCAGACCCTCATAACAAGGTCCATCAACAATCCCCAAGAAGCCAAGCGATGAACAAGGTTCATCCAAGAAGTCCAGGCAGGAGAAGGGGCTGAAGACCAGGCTATACCTACACAGTATCTCAGACAAGGGGCAAGTGCCCAGGCTGAGCTTAAATGGAGCTTCTGGCCAGTGGGCAGAGAGTGGATTGGTGGGGGAACCAGGTGAGGGTGGTTTGGGCAATTGAGGCCTCTTTGCTAACAGGGTCCTGACACTGACCTAACTGCAGACTTAAACAAAGAAAAAAACACAGCAGAAACAACACCATACAGAGCTTCAAGAATGAAGCAAAAGGGAAAGTGGTGAGGGTTTCAACAGGAAAACTGGTTTAATCTCCAACTAAGTGTTAGCTAAGGAGAACTGAGGGTTAAGAAGTGAACACTACCCTTTGCAAAGCACAAAGAGTGACAGCATACATGCGTAAGGACAGCCCAGGCCAAAGAGAGCTGTACTGCACGTGGCACACAGCCCACTGAACCGAGCGTGCAGATCATCAGTCAAAGGAAGAGCAGCAGCAGTGTAAGGACCTAAATCCATTTGGCTGGGAAAGCTGCCTGCTGCTAGTGAAGTCAAGAGAAAGTTCAGTGCTTGAGGTGACTGGCATTTTTGGATGACAGAAAACCCGGCCTAAATCTTTGCAAGCTGTTGATACCAAAACTTAAGAAAATTCCCTTTTCACTAAGGCCACCTCAGTAAGTGCTCTGCAGTTTGGGATGAAATTTCCCATCCAGCCCAGAGGAGCAGTCTTTGCGCATTTTTCCCTCCCTAGTTGCCCAGGTGGGCAGGGAAGACCCCTGCTCAAATTCATGTCCCGCTGTTCTTCCAGCTACAGAATGGGGAAAATCTTTTGAAAACATTTACTGGAACTTTTGCTACTGGAAAGGTAGCAAAAAAAGGCTTTTGCTACCTTTTTCTATTTGGGATATTACTGCGGGGCTCCACACCTCACAGATGAAGTCCTAACAGGATACAGGAAAGGTAAACAGACAGAAAATGAGGAATAGCTTATTTAGCTGAAATTGAAGAGGGACTGTAGGTCAGGAGGAAAGATCACACAAATTGGAATATGGCCAGGACACCAAAGGTAGACCTTTAAAACCTGCAAAAAAATGCTATGGGACCTTTACTGAATACAAACAGCCAGGAGCTATTGACATACTCAGTCTCCCTGTGGTCCCCCCCCCCCTACCCCTTCTCTTCTCCTTCTGTTTTCTCCCTGCCCTCCTGGGCACCTCTCTGCACAACCTATGGCACCTCCACAGCCAGGGAAAAGAAAGAGCGTGGACCTCTGAACTGCCATGGCATGCTTCCTAGCATACATAGACGCCTGCAGGATTACACTTGTGCGTCCACTGTGAGAGGTGACAGTACTGAGGTGTGAGGCAGGCTGGGGGCTGAACACAAACAGGGTCTTTCTTGTGAATCCTTTCCAAAAGCTCCAGATGAATATACCCTGAAGGAACACGCAATTTCCCCCTGGCAGTAGCTACTTATGAAAGCCTGATACATTTAGTTCTGGAAGGAGGTGTCCTTGGGTTCAATTTAAAAAAAAACAAAACAAAACACCTCAGAATCATAGTTCTGTGATATAAAGAAGACTGTGGAAACCCTGTTAAAAAGTGTCACTGTATTAAGTTGTGCAGTTTGGTTTCCTTCTAATTTCTGTGTTCTTTTGTCACAATTTAAAGTAAGGAAAAGAATGTTTCTCAAACCGATATTATGCTGACATTCAACAATTCTGAGTATATGTCCTCGGAATTTTTATAAAGTGCAATTTTTAAATATTATTTTTCCAAAATACTGCCCAAAGGAACCATTCTGGGTGATCAAACAGCCCTTGTAACTGCTTTAAATGCTCACGCAGCATTTCTCCAAATAAGGCCTTGTATGAAAACGAAACACCACAGGGGCACCATGAAACACCAGTTAGCACCTTTATAAAACTCTGCTTCTAAGATTAACTATGCTACAACCCTGGCAGATCACAGAATTGTAAGTCTTGTATGAGCACAGACTGGAATTGTGTTAATTTGTCTCAGAGGATGCAATTGCAATAGTCCTTTCTCGTCTTCAGAGAAATCCAGCTTGGAGCACCGAGACGGCACACACCGGGAGATATTTTACGGGAACATGCTTTTGCAGGGGGGTGCTCTCTCATTCACACAGCTTGCCTTATGCCCTTCAAATTTCACCAGTCTGTCTGAAGAGGAAAAGCAAAGGTCTATGCTGAAATTTGCTCTGTGGGTCCAAGCGATGTTTCGTCCTTATGTCGCATTGGGTCTTTGGCATTGCGAGATGTTTGGGAAGAGACGAGGCAAACAGAAAGGGGCTGAAAAGCAATCAGTGCTGCTTCCTTCCTTTCTTGTGTTTTCTTTTGCCAGCTACAAAATATTCTCTCAGAGAAATCTGCAAGCCATCAAGTGCATCAGAGCCCAGTCTGCGTTTGCTAGAAGCTGAGCCGAATGTTCAGCGGGAGCCCACCTCCCAGCCGGGAGTGTGACCCCAATTCAGTGCTGCACATGCAGAAAACTCCTGCTCCCCTTGTGCCTCACAGGGCAGGTTAACACAACACTTGGACTTATCTAGCAGCTCGGGACTGTCAAAAGGACTGAACCTACTCCCAGCCCTGCTCTGGACCGGGGCCTCAACACCCTCTTGAGACAGAGTGCTTCTTTTTTCCTCTTTTTTTTTGGTCAGGTCAGTTTTTGGCTTCGGTTCCTCGGCCAGCTCATGGCAGAGGCACATACAGACATGCAGGGCTGGCAGGAGAGAGGAACAGGAACATGCTGCTGAAGACAGTGGGCAGGAGCCTTGGTCATAGCCTAAGTTCATATGGCCTTAAAAGACTGGCATGGCAGCCCAGGCGACTCTACATGTCCCCTATGGAGTGGTGAAGGGTTTCCTTTTAAACAGGGAGAATTGAGATCCACTGAAAAGGTGTTTTTGTCTGAGCCATCCACCTGAATGGGACAGCAACGTCTCCCCGGCTAACCCCAAACCGTCTGGCATGCCAACACGGCACAGAGACAGGCCAGGCAGCAGTACTGCCTTGGTCTTAAAAGCGGGACAGAGGCAGGATTTTCATGGCAGCACGTGTGCAGTCATTTGACCTGCTGCTCAGTGGTGACAGCCTGAGATGGTCACATCGCCTTTGCTCCAGAACTCACTCAGTCCCCATGACCTGTGCATCGGGCCCCCCCTGGCACCGAGACGGTCACAGTCCAGCAATGAGGTACCAACAGAGCGCACGAAGGCGGAGGCAAAACAAGGAGCTGACCCCAATTTTCATAGTCCAAAGAATGCATCTTAACCCCTGGAGCATTTTTCTTCTTGAGAACAAAACCGTTTTGCCTCACCCCATCCTCCTCTTTTTACCTTTACAGTCCCTCATATTTGCAGGCTCTTGGAATTTTTAGTTTGGAAAGGAATTACAGAGTAATTCCTGACACTAGTAAATAGCACAAAAGCTGATAAACTGTTAAAAAAACAAGGAGGCCTTGCCAAGAGACTTAGACGAGACATTTGTTTTTGGGAAACCCTCTGCGCAGTACAGTCCACATGCACACTTAATCACGCAGAGAAACATTTACTGTAGGATATATTTTTAGGCAATTTTTCAAGTGGCAAATTTCCACTGGGGTACAACACTTGTCCTGTCATAATTAACTGTACAGAAAATATTAGTCTAGAGCTGGCCTGCCCGATGGCAGAGGGAACGCGTTACGCCCAAGTTCAAGAGAGGAGCAGGGTCTCTCTCTGTGTGGGCTAGCGAAGACTAAGCGCATTACACACATATTTGGCCATCACCACCACGAAAGGCCACGAGCTTCCCTCGCAGTGTGTTCTTGGTCCTGGAGCTGAATAGCTTTCAGCTGCGCAGGATGCTGTTTGGCTACTCTGAGAGATGAAAAAAAGATGTAGGAGTCAATCACTGGAGAAGGGAGGTTGGATTTAAAAAGGGGATTAGTGTGACAGCCAGGGATCCGAAGGGTGGTGGAAAACCCGGGAGGCCTCACAGCTCCTGTCGAGCGGGCGCCTGCCAAGTCACACAGATCTGCGGCGTGACACATGTCTCCCATCTTGGATCTCGTGGCTGCACAAATAACTCGTGTGCTCACACAGCTCTGGCCAGCTGCTGCCTCCCTCTCCGCGAAGGGCCAGTGCCACACGCTGCATCTTCCTGCGTGGCCTCTGTCTTCTCCTTTTGCTTTTAAGTGTTTATGGGGTTTAAGAACAAAAGCAAGGGGCAGAACTGACAGCGGGGTTGCTGAGGTAAGTCCTCCAGCACGTAACCCCCATCCCTCCGACTGTGATCTCTCCCCTGGCTTCGTGTGTCTGAGCATGCTGAAAGTGCAGACAGCGCCTGTCCCTGGCTCGAATATGGGACAGCCTGTCATGCTTTGAGTTAACAGGGATGGATTTAAGCGTGTACTGAAGGGCTTTGCTGCATGATGGTCTGTCATGGTTTAACCCCAGCCAGCAAGTAAGCACCACAGAACAGAACAGAATGGCAAGTCATCCACAGTAAAGTGTTTTGCTGTGGTGTTTTTTTAACAGGGAAATGTTGGCTTGGGAATATCCTTCCCACACATCTTCGAGACAGGGAATAGTTGGTTGGAGTAGGTATTTTACTGGCAAACCAAGTGGAACTCAGCTTTTAAAAGCTGTTGTTCCTTGAAGAATTTGTGCCATTTTTTTAGTTCTCTGGCTAGTAAAGGGACAGACGCGGCTTTAGCACTGTTCCAGGAGCTTTATTAAATCACTGGTGTGGCACTCACCCACCTCATGTACCAAACACCAGAGTATCTGCTATCATGCTGCTACGCTACTCAGCTGCAGGGGCAATACATGTAATGCAACAGGCTGCTCAGAGAAGACTTGACCAAACTGAATCCATTTACATGGGAAGTATTTATGGGCTAGAGGATGGTGAGAACTATTGAACCTTGTCCTACACAGATATGTCCACTTTCTCTGGCTTACTTGATCATGGGTCAAGTAGATTTATATTGGTGCATGTTCATAAGATGTGAGAGAGACCAGGAGTGAGAAACCAATTTGTGAAATGAAAGCTGAGCTTTGACTCCACTTTTCTTGCACTTTTCAGTTCTTGCACTTTGAGAATCCTCCTGCTAAACGTTTGGCAAGGCCTGAAGTCTAAGTGGAACAAGAGTCAATGAAATCCTGTCTATCAAAGTTTATGGTAACCCCTAGTAGATAGGCAATATTTATTTTACAGGTGAATTCAGACACCCTCTGCGAATCTACAGAAAAAGTAAAATAACGCCGTGAGCAAGCACATCGGGTTCAGCCTGACTGATGGGCTAGCCACACGGTAATGAACTCCACCATTGTGCCCTAACACAGAAAAGTCACTTAGCTTTGGGCTTATTCGACTCCAACACCAAAAGCTAGTACCACAGGGCGATGCTGGGGCAAAACTCTACTCTGCATAGCTAACACAAGTCTTCCTACATCTCAGGTTTTGATCTTGAAAGGTCCTTTTATCACAGGTTTTTGTGTATTGTGTATCACACCGCAGTCCTTAGGCTAGCCCATGGTTGGCCACCGGTGTGTATCTGTCCCTACGGCAGCAGTGTAAAGCGTTGTCCCTCCCCCAGGCAGTCCCTTAGAGGAGATCTGTGAGCAGCAACTAATGACATCTGGGCTTCTATCCTCTATCTTCTTTCTGTCCTCTGCTGCCCAATCAAGTGTGTGTCTGGCTGAGGGGCTTTGTATTGTGTGTGTCTGGCTGAGGGGCTTTCTATTTTTGGGTCCTTCATAAGTTTTCTTTCCCATGCTGATTCTCTGATGTCTAACATGGAATAAGCCAATATTAAGGCTCTCTTTCAGCAGCAGCATCAACAGGGTCTCCCTTTTCTATCTAGCCACTTATTTTAACAAAACCTGTAACAAACTAACAAAACTTTTTGAGCCTGCTATCTAGTGTCAAATCTCACTGAAAATGTACAGTAAGTTCAAAAGTTAATGAACACAAGAACTAAAAGACAAAATGCCAAAGACAAATATGCAAGTCCATTGAGGTCTCACAAGCTTTGTTGCCCTTAGAATTCAGATAAAAAGCCCATGCAACTTCTCCTTTCGTTAATCTTTAGCGAGATGTGTTAAATTATTCAATCTTCTGTCAAACCATTAGGCAGAACAGGCACATTGTGAAGAATGCTTAATTCATGTTTTTTGTAATACGTTGCCCTGGTTTAGTTTAGTTTCTTATATTCTATATAAGAAACTGTATACATATGAAGTATTTAGCTATTCATGTAAATGGCTTTATCAGGCATAAACATCTCCATATTTGATATTTTAGTCATGCTCAAATATAAACACTCATTATTGCTTCTTTTATATTTCTCTTCCTCAGACAAGTATTGTTTGGGATGAAGTATTTTCCTTTCTTACTGTTTATAGTTTTTTGTTTGCTGATTATGTTCCTTTTTTCTTTTAACTAACTGACTCATTAACACATTTTACAAAGATGCTGTGAAGTATCTGAGATCCATATCATACTCCACCACTGTGCTTTAGTTTCATTATATGCAGAACACACTTATCAGCTTGACAGCTGCTCAGCTTGAATCTGCCTGTCAAAACTAGCAAGTACTCTTTTCATTTTTCATTTCTGAATTGCATTTTCATATTTTAAACACATACTACTATAATGATACTATAATAATACTTTAGAAAAAATAAATTAAAACCAAACCTATCAGCTGTGTGGATTGTCAAGGTTTGCGTAAACAGAAGATGTTTTCTAATTTCTTTAAGTTATAGGGTTTAAATTCATGAACCTGAACTGAGAATAACTGTTTTAATGGGTCCACAAATGAAAACAAATCCTACACAGACAGCATATGCAGGTTTTTCTTCACTAGCTGGTGCTGATGACTCTACTGAGTAGTATGGGTCTTTTCTGTATTCCCAAATCGTGAGTGGCAAAACACTATCCTGCTGCAGACTATTCCCATAAAATTATTTGATAGATATTAAAATAAAAATGAAATTCAGTCTGTAACAACCTCATATATAAAAACATAAAGATGAAATGAAAAGATCAGTATTATTCTTTAATTATAGCCCTTACGAAATAATGCAACATCCACAGTCCTGCATACCAGACCAGCTGCTGTGAGAGTACTGTGTTGCAGAAAATATCCAACACACTGAAGAAAGCACGGAGGGCAAATCTCCAGTTCCTGTTCTGCAGATCTATCGGATCACAAGCTGCCAGGGCAGGGAGAGAATGCAACCTAGAATAAACCTGCAGAACCTACCTCTTCCCCCTCTGTGGAAAGGATTTTTGCCCTGTTTCTGGCTGTTAGAGAAAT
The DNA here is from genome assembly GCA_013401315.1 of Balaeniceps rex. Lineage (NCBI taxonomy): Eukaryota > Metazoa > Chordata > Aves > Pelecaniformes > Balaenicipitidae > Balaeniceps > Balaeniceps rex. Next base: position 227,163 of record VYZW01034744.1, on the reverse strand, counting down.
GCTGCATAACTCATCACTGCCTGCAGCCCCGCTTCTCAGAAGAACTGCTATTCTAGACGTCTTGGGAATCCCCGAATGATTCTTCCAGAGCTGCTACAGAGAAGACGTAGCCAGCAGATTGAGGAGAAAGTCATGAAAACTAGCTGTGCTCTTATACAGCATCTGCCCTTTGTGTGCTACTTTACACGGTCACTGCGCAGTCATTTATATAGCCACACTCACTTGGGTTGTGTGACATCTAATTTACATCTCCTCTTGTGTGTGACATCTCCTCTTGGCTAGCTAGGAATCTTGGCAACTGTAGAAGACTCCTAGCACTTCCAAGGTTAGACATCTATCTCATGCTCTTTCTTGTTTCAGTTCATTTTTTTTTCTTTACTACTTCTTACACCATTAAACTGCTAAGAAATTCCTTATCCATTGGATTATTTCATCTTCCATCATTTACTGAGCCCCTGCTACAGGACGTCATGCAGGACGTCAGCACTGATTCTGTGTCTGAAGTGCTCCTCTATCACATTTGCAAAGAGATTAAGCACTTTATTGTATGCATTTTTTATCATGAAGCTATAATTTATTTTGCTTACATTTCTTTCTGATAAATTTTCTTCTCAGTTTACAATGGGGATAGGTAAGCTTTTCTTTTTCCACAGTTGCTCCCACACTCTCCACTCCTGTGTCACACCCAAACTAGACTCCACCTGATTTATGTCAGCCTCAGAAATAACAGGACTTTTGGGGGCTCTGTTGAGACCAGAACAGCTCTTTTTGGGCAGAACCATGAATATTTAAGTATTAGTTAAAGGTCAAAGCACTGGACTGTTAAGGATAAGCATTCCAAAAACAGTCATGACAAATAAAGTGGCCAAGAATATCTAAGAGGCCTCTTAAAATAACAGTTCTGAGCTGTGTCACTTGAACGACGGTGTTTGAATGCTAAGACACTTCATAAAAAAGATGACCATAATTGCTGAGATATTTTGAAGTATCTAACTGAATCCATGTCTGCAGAGGATTATGAAGAGCAAAGGATTCACGAGTTGGCTTCAAACTTGATCCCACTTGGCTTTTCTTATGTTAGATGTAAGGGTATCTCCAAACTCAGCTTGGCTCCAAAAAAGATCACAGTGTAGGAAACCAGAAGTCCCACATTTTCCCATTCCCCTCAAATATCCAAGAAATATCCAAAGAAATAGCATGAATGCTGAGCAGCTGAAAATGAGAGGGAAGAAAGAAAAAAGACCCAGGTGTATTAAGTTCACAAAACCCAACATTGTGATACAGCTCAGAAATAGACAAATTCAAACAGAATGTCCTGCCAATGTAGAGCGAAGTATTAATGCTCCCCTGTTTGTATTAAGATCTCATCTTCAGTATTGCAAACATTGCTGTACAACTACGTCTATAAGAGCAACATTCAAATAAGAGCAGATGTGAAGAATGGCTACGAGGATGACAAACAGAGCAGCTTTTCACCCAAGGAAGCTAGAAGAGTTTGTTTAGTCCAACAAAGTTAGAGCTAAGGGGGAAAAGGCATAAGTGCCTTCTACAAGCAAATTAGGGAGGTATTTGAGCTACTGAAGCAAAGGATAGACTTGACAAAAGAGAAAATAAGTATAAACTGGCCACAAGTAAATTTAAATAGGGAATGGGATTGTTAACCATCAGAAGAGTGAAATTCTTAAACGCTTTCAGGTAGAAGCAAAGCGTGTAGTTGAGCTGGAAACTGAGCTTCTAGATGGCTCACAATCTGTCTAGGAAAGCAACTGCCCACAACATCAGGCAAAACCTCATGATTCAAGCAGTCCCTTCGGGCCCTATTTCATACAGCCCTAAACCAGGTAAATAGAAAGAGAAAAAATGTTGCAGGGCAGACTGGAGACCCCAAAACATTTTGAGCAGATATTTTACTGAAGTCAAAACAGCATCAAAAAAGCAAGACACTGTGAAGTGGGCTAAGGCTGCTATTGACAAGTGGGATGGGAAGAAAGGTTTGTTTTCTGCAGTGAAAAGATCTTGTATCCCAGGTAAGTAACTGTGGAAAGGAGACAGGCTCAGGCAACAAGACTGATCAGGACATGGTAGCTGTTCAGGCTCTACCTTAATAACAAAGAAGTCTTTAAGAATTCTCCTGCATGAATTAAGATTTCTGCACAAAATATGCTGCACGCTTAAACAAACAGTCTCTTATTTTCTACATTTTTTTTTCTCTACTGCACCTTAAAATAAATAGTGGGGGGGTGGAATCTAATCTGGATTGAATGAGAGTGTTGCGTTAGGGAAAATACTGAATGTTCCCATTCTTGAAGACTGCAATTATTAATAGATGGAGGCAATAAGAAAAAAGGGAATTAGCTGCTTAATGTAGCTGCTCTGAGACTGGAAATTCTGGACCAGAAAATACCAAGCACACAGAAATGTCCTGCCATTTAGCATATGAGCAAAGGCTGGGATCTCAAGTGGCTGAAGACTAGACTGCAGGGGAAGGGGAGGAGGCAAGGTCACTGAACTCCTAATATATAGAACTGTGGCATCTAAGGTATCACATGAACTAAAGCCTGAGGGAAAGAGCATTAAAAAACAGACTACATCTGTGTATGCACTAAGAGTGATGATTCCTGTCAGCCATGGTTTCCTGCAGGTATGTTCACTGTGACAGGTAATAAGGATTGGTGAAGTTTTGCTGAATATTTGCCTGATGTCTGACCAAAGCCCATAAAGTGCAGAGCATGTCCCAGTACAGTGCACAGGTTCCCAGCTGTGTGCCAGGAATCTACTTACAGGGACAGAATAAGAAAAACAGGAGTCAAAATCCAAAAGCCCTTCCCCTCTGTTAAGTGGACCTAGTGGAGGAAGAGGAGTTCCTTGCAAAGGTGGATGAAATAGTCCTGGAATCTGAGTGAAGGTAACAGTGGTGCATCTACATGCAGAAACCACTTGGAAAAATCTGTTTTCCATAGGAGTAGGGCAGGGGAAAGAGCAGCTGCCTTACCTGGCCTCTCTGCTTTCCCTGAAGAAGGAGAAGGTTTCTGTAGTGCAGGGTCCACTGCCTCAGTGGAGGCTTCCCACAGCGTGGTTCCCCTCTCACTCATGCAGCCCTCAACAAGTCCAAACCAGCCATAGTGCATGTTCAGAGAGGACACTTGCATATGTCCATCCTCTGAAATGTTCATAAATCCAACCTCTGACCTCTAGGCACGGTCCTCTCTATTAAAAATATGACACACACAACCACAAGACAGCTGAGGTTGGAAGGCGTTTCTGGAGATTGTCCAGTCCAAGTCTGTGCTCAAAGCAGGGTCAGCCAGAGCAGGTCCAGTTTGATTTGGAGCACCTCCAAGGAGGGAGAGTTCACAATCTCTCTGGGCAGCCTGTTCCTAGTGTTTTTTCACCCTAACAGTAAAAAAGGTTTTTCTTATGTTTAAGTTGAATTCCCTTTATTTCAGATTGTGCCCATTGCCTCTTGTCCTTTCATTGGGCACCACTGAGAAGAGTTGGACTCCATCCTCTTTACTGACCCTCCACCAGGTATTTATACACATGGATAAGATGCCCCTTAGCTTTCCCTTGATGAACGGTCCCAGGTCTCTCGGCCTCTCCTTGTGTGTCAGATGCTCCAAGCCCCTAACCATCTCAGTGGCCTTAAAGAACAGGTTTGTTCACCTATTTAGCACAACTTTTAAAATGGGATAGTAGGTGTAATGTTATTTGACACTTTTAATTTAAATTAGAAGATGGTATGTCTTCTTATCCACTTTCCATTGTGATTATTGTTAGAGATTACAAACAGGTTTTGTACTTTGAAGAGACAGCATATATTTATGATTAAATGCTTCCTGAGTGTTAACTTGTCATTGAAGGAATACATGTTCTTACAGACATTTGAGTGATTTGAAACAGAAAGGAACACTACATTCAAATTATTGTTTTCCAGAGCAAGTTGCCCCTCCATGATCTAGTGCAATCTCCATTTCTTCTAAGAAAACCAGGGTCTACAATTAAGACATGTTAATAAATCTCTGCTAAATGCGGTCTATAAAGAAACATTGCTTTCATTCTTTGAAGTTACTTGAACAGGGTTAAGAGCATGTGTGCAGACATCACAGGGTTTGCACATAATATGCAGGATTTTTAGAAAGAAGTATGCTCATGTATTTGTGAATAGAATATATGACGATTTCTGCTGTCTGTGGGAATGCACATTAAGGGAGACAAAGATTGCATTCTTCGTATTTCCTATGTAGTTTTGCAAATATATAAGGAAATTAGTACACAACAAAGCACAATGTTTTTGAGAGAGCAAAATGACCAGACTTTGAGGCATACTAAGCACCTACTGAGGACAACAGCTGATGGATTTCTCGTACTTGTGAAGTTTAACCACAGCAATTAAAGGTTAGTTAGTTTAAAAGAAAAAGGTGGGTTGTAAATCACATTCATTTTGCATAATAAGCCTTAGATGGCATCATTTGAAACATCACTTTGTATTTAGCAAGACTGTAGCTTAATAACTTTAAACTTAATTGAGGTGGCTTGAGTCAGTGCTGCTGTGGTAGTATAAATGGAAGCAAAGACTGGGTGAACACCCACTGTTTCTCTCAAGCCCCTCACAATCTCTCATGGGTTAGGATCCCAGATCTGAGCACTCCAGCATAAAAAATTGAGTCCTGGAAACCAAGACCTTACTTTGTATTGACGAGACTATAAAATAAAACCCTCTCCTTGTGAGTCAGGGCGCAGCTTTTGGAGGGCTCAGGAGAGGGGAGCTTGTGAGCTCGCGCCTGGTGGGAGAGGAACGTGAATGCAGCAGCAGATCTCACCCAGCGTTTCCCTGCCAGCTCGGCCCCCTTGCAGGCAGCCAGTGCCCGTGCCACCATCAGCCTTCACGGAGGTCCTGGGGAGCTCAGGGGAACTAGCACAGGGGATCCTGGCTTTCAGATTCACATTGAGGTCAACAGTATTAGTGTGGAAGTTTATACATTTCTTCCCGATAGGGGATTCTGTATGAAAGCATCCCATCTGGCCTTGCTCCCCTCCCTTATCCTACTTGTTTCAGCTTATTTCCATGTTCAAGCAATCCCACATGGCGGTTTGAGGTAAGTGTGTCAATCAGTCTTAAATAAAGTTGAAGCTCTGCCTCAGGAGTGCTTTGCTGCCAAATACCTGTGCTTTAATCACGAGGCCTGACAATCCCAGTTGATGATCCCATAGTACTATACCTCACTCTAAGACAGGCACAGCACAGCTCCATGCAACGTATTGTATTTCATGTATGTAGCATATAAAGAGCAGAAGAAGGTGCTGTTCTTCTGAGTTAAGGATTTCCAAGTGTACACCTTTATGGGAAACATAGTTGAAATCACTGGGGCAACCTAAGAGAGAAATGATTACAAAATCTGAAAACTCCCTAATTAGTCAGAAGAAGTAACAGAAATTCGTGTTCAGAAGAATTCTGAGTGCCTTCTCTCTGTGCTGCAGGGACCCTGTCGGCTACCGAGAAATCTGATGAAGCGAAACCAAATGGGGTCATGCTAAAAGGTGGGAAGCCCCTCCTATTCAGAAAGTAGTTTATGAAAAAAGAGAAGCTAAGTTTTTTCTTTCACTGTATTTTACATGTCTGAAAATCTGATTGATATAATCACCAGCTTATTTCCGAAGAGTAGAAGCACACCTTTACATCTTTCATGAGTAGCAATTGCAGAAATCAGGCAGTTATTATTATCCCTATAAAACATACTTGAAAGTTTAGCCTTTTTTAACATATTTCTGGTAGCCTAATAGATAGACAGCCTAATTCAGGATTTTACACAGTGACATCTGAAAGTGAATTTTGATTTAATAAAAAGAAACTAGAGAGATGACTTTGGAAATTTAACTACTGAGTTTCTCGCACACACACGCACACGCACACATGCACTCAGATTCACTGTAACTTTGAAGAATCACATATTTGAGCAAGAGCATAGCTTCATATCCATGTACAGTCAAGCATCATATTCTTCACTAAACTTGACATTGGATATTTTAAGAAATGCCAAATAATATTGTACTTCCTGTGAAGAACTGCTGCCTGCTCAGTAGTAGTTAAAACAAGACTAGCACCTTATCACTGTTAAGCAGAATACTGGAGTGAGTCAAGAGACCCAAGGTTTTTTTCCCTTTCTGACACTGAATATATGATCTGCAGTTCACTGGTTTTTGTGCTGCTGTATTCCCAATTATAACCTGGCAAAATTGTTTTCCCCCATCTATAAGGGACTTTCTTCACAACAGATGGAAATTGTGACCTGAGGGCTATGCGTTTTTTATTCCACAGTGTATTTCATTCTACAGTAAGCACCTACTGAACAGTAAGAACTAAGCTATTGCTAATTCTGCAACTGATATATAAAGACAAAAGCTCAATTTCCAATCCATGGAAAGCTTATTAAGTAAATTGTAAGGGGTTGCAAACTGGCTGTGACGCTGTGGTGGTAGGTTAAACCATCAACAATTTCGAACCAAGCCTAGCTTGATTTTTCTTTTCCCTTTTACTGCCACTCTGGTAGCTTAAAAAGAAGCGGTATATGCTTACCATGCTACCATGCTTACCAAGTGGTATATGCTTAATGGTTCTTGCTACCTATCCAGAACGATTTTACCTTCGTGCCTGCATCACTGCACAATTGTATGCCCTGGCAGCCCTCTTAGTTCTGTTTCTTCTTCTGGAGACAAAAGAAATTTGGCATTGGCCCAGCAATTACACAATTAATTATAAAGAGATGCCCACAAACCCCCTTATGTCTCAGGCTCCTTTATTTTTTAGTTCCTCTACCAGGAACCACTGGAAGGAATGTTAACAGGACAACAGAAAATATTTTGTCATTAATATGAAGTGGATACAGACTCTTTCCACGAACACATGTTCTGCCTCGTCGTCACAGTACCCTCATGTTTAATTTATTCAATATTTAGCAAACATACCCATTTTTATTTCCTTTCTCTGCTTTGATCACAGAACATCTTTAAAGAATATTCCATGTGCACCGTTCACACAAGTTTAATTGCTCAGGTAATTCACCACATGTGCTCACCAGGCTGGGGAGTACAAGAAGTTTTTGGGCATGAATGCTCTCATGTGAATGGAAAACTGGGAAGTGATGAATGAAGCATTTTCTATTGAGTTTGTACAACCATGGACGGCATGGGCACAACCAGGGACAACAACGATGCATGCAGCTTAGAAATCTGATTTCCATGAAATTGTGCCAGTGAAAATCAGTCACTCAAAACTCTCAAAAAAAAGCACAAAAAAGGAAAGGTACAAGGAAAGGCAAAATTAATTCATTTGGAAACCACAAAAGAACACAGGAGGTAATTGCTGCCTTCTGTAATGCCTATTCCAACATCTATTATTCTATTCAATTATGTCTATTGCCGATGTTAAGTATCAAAATGCCTCCAGGAATCATGGTTTATCATAATATGAAAAGAGTTCAGATGACCTTAATATGAGGTTGGAAAGGAACATACTACAATGTATAAGAACAGAGCTGCATCAGAGAGACAAATTGAGAAGACTCCTCTCTACAACAGCCCAGAATGGTTTCCAATGTGCCATTGCTGTTTAGAAAACATTGTGACAGGCATTCTACAAATTACCCGGAATTTACGGGCGAAATCATGACACCATTACTCATGCTGAAAACCAGCCTATAACAGCAGCAGCCCCACTGAAGTCAGCAGACTACCAGACCTGAAGTCACGAGCAAGGGTTTCACAGTCTAGCTCAGCTCTGTTCCTGGGCAGATAACCTACAGACCCACAGACGTGTAGTCAGGTTTTGCAGCAAAGGTACATAATGAATCTGAAGAAATATTTTTCAGCAGCAAAGGGGGAAAGGGGCGGAGGGCAGAGAGAGAAGCTGTAGGCTCCTCTAATGCTTTGTTAGGCTTCCTGGCTCCAATCTTAAAAAAATAAGCATCTCAGGGGATCCAGGATTTTTTTTCTCTTCCTTCTTCGTTTTTTAGTGCAAGATGAACTACAGTTTTCTTAAGGAACAAAAAAGACAGCAATGCTGAAGTTAAGAATTTTGCCTTTTCAGTCAGCTACATGCAAGAAATAGAAGAGTTGTCAAGACAATATTAAAAGTTTTAACGATATACCAAAGCTCCTTTGGGAGGATACAGACTCTCTGAATCTTTTTTGAGTGCAATACCAAGTTACAAATTACCCACATCTCGTTCCTGTGTTCTCCTTTATCTCTTCCTCCACTCTTCCTCTATGATTGCTATAGTTTCTGTATTTTTATTTTCTTTGTGGAGTTAAGCTCTAATCATACTTGATCCTAGCCATATTAGCTTCTTTTTTATGAAAGGGGAAGACTTTTATAACCACAGCAACAAATTTCTTTGTGACATGATTTATCTCATTCCTTTTTCATGGTGGTGAGGCTTTTTTCCCCTTTAATTACCCAACAGAAGCAAAGTCTCTCATCCTTTCCTCATCTTTATGTACTTTGCTTTCAACCGGTTCCAGATGACAGCATGGAAGAAAGTTTTCCAGCTCAATACAGCCACCTTCTCTTATATATTTGGGCTGACTTGCACCATGGAGAACAGGCTACAGAGTTAGTACTGACCACCAGTAAAAGTGTCTTCTGCTGTAAGCGCTTCTTGCAGTAATATTCCTTTTTCCCCGTATTAAATTGGCTCTTCCTCAGAGGCTCCGTGAAGATCCCAGCCCTTCCAGACCTTAGCTGTGGAGCGAGGTCTCATTCTCTCAGGTCTCATCTGTTTGTCTGCTAATTTCCTTGCATGCTCTGCAGCATTTTTCAGCTGACTCCTGCATCCTTCGGCCCCGCAGCACTTGGGCTTGCCGAGCACTCCCAGCTCCATCCTCTGCTTTTGCCTCCCTTGGTTCTGCACCGTGGTGTCCACAAGCACACGCCTTGTAACTCAAACAACCTGGCAGCGTGCCGTAGGAATACACTTCGATTAAATGGTCACAAAACAAATTCAGACGTTTCTTTTCCCTCCCCCTCGTGCCCCATTTTCTGATGTTTATCACTGTTTCCGTGGGAATTGCCTTTCTCCATTCAAGACCAAGATTTAATATTCATATTTTGGAATGGCGAAGGTTTCTCTGGCGAGGAGCAGTTGTGCCAGTGGATGCATACAGTCACAAAACGACAAGGGGAAGGTCTGACCTGGGTCACCCACGAATGAACGCTCGGGTTTACCTGAATGTGGAGCAAAGGCAAAGTTTGCTCTCAAGCACTTGCATGATTCTCAGGCTGGAACCAGCCTGGGGGCTGCACTGGCACTGGAGAGTAAGCAGTTTGGTGTGCTCGACCGCTTCTGCTGCCTTCTGTCTTCGCCTGAAGAAGCTGCCGCTGCTGCCCCCACAGCACACCACCCTGCCACCCCTCTGCACTGCTGCCGGCACCGGCACCGCTCCCGCCCGTGGTGGTGCAGTGGGAAGCCCAGGCAGCTGCCCACCTTCTGCTGGGGCATGACCGCTCCCCTCCAGTGAGACTGGCACAATTTTTAAACACTGCCTGGGACAGGCCTGTATCTAGAGGGGGAGAGGCCTCGGTCTCGCACTGGAGCTCCATTTCCTTTTATTTCCTGAAGAATCAAGGCCAGGGAATCCCAGGCACCCCAAAACCTCCTTAAAAGCTGAAAAGGCAGTGGCAGATCAACTATAACCCCTGGTAGCACCAGCTCTGCAGATTTTGAGTGCTGTAACCGGTGCCTCTCCAACCCCAACCCTTGGCAGCTCTCGACCGAGGCAGGGGAAGCCTGCACAGGCACAGCCAGCTCTGCCAGGGGCTTGGGCAGGCCTTGGGAAAATATTACTGTAATGAATAACTGACTGACATTTAGCAACGCAAAGCCTTTTGTGCAGCTAGGGAAATGTCACCATGCATTTTCTTTTCAAGGAAACATGTGGGCCATGCTTTACAAATGGATGTTTGCAGAGGGGAGAGGGACGCTGGGGAAGGGGCCTTCACTTTGTTTGCAGCAAACAGAAGCAAAACTCCACCTTTTTAAGTGAAGGTAAATATGTCAAACCACTGACATCAAAGGGGAAATTCCCCCCCTCCGTGCCATCTTCACCTAGCTTGCATTGTTTTAGCAAAGCCAGAGGTTGCTAAAAAACACATGGAATGAAAAATAAAATAGCCCATAACTCTGCAACAGTTGGAAGGGAGTTTTAGCTCATTCTTCATCTCTTTCACGTGCTGTGTTGAAATATGAGGCCAAGAAGGAGGCCAAAAGACTTAAAAGGCCTATCATGAGGTAATTCAGTCACAAGCCCCGAGCAGGGGAACACAATGATAGCAGTGTGCTCGCTGTTTGCACAGAACTTGAAATATCAGAGCCCCATAGACCCTAAAATGCACAATTAAAAACGAAACAACTCCTTGGGGCCCAGAGATTACCCACATCTCCTCCTCTGAAAATGTTTCACTCAAGTGTCCTATAAAATTGGTAATTGCTTGTGGCACCTGCACAACGTAGCTGTTGAGAAGAAACCCATAAAAGAACAACCGAGATTAGGTACCCATGCTTGCCATTGTGTCCTCCAGTGACCATCACATGTGCCTGTGCTTTATGCAAAGGACAGAAGATTCAAGCAGCAGCAAGCAGCATATAAATGGCCTTCCCATCCTTGGGAGAGGCAGCACGGCATAGCTGACCTGTCCCATACAAGGGCCCAAGTTCTCCGGCAGGACCCTACAAGGGAATCATCCGCAGAGGAAAGGGGGTCAAAGAAATAGTCTTCATGAGGTCCATCTCTTGAGCAAGCACAGATCTGCTCCTGGGTTTACTTCCTCCTCAAGGCTCTCTGATGGTAAAGGCAGAGCCCAAGAAAGCAGAAGGCAGTGGTTTGCCACTTGGCCGCGAGGGCAAAGCTGGGCTTACGTCACTTTTGTACCCCCACAATTCCCCCAGGGAGCAACCACCCTCAGCTGTCGGAGGGGTTCTGGACAACTTCTGGCATCTAATGCAGGTGGAGGTAATACCAGGTGTCAGCCAGGGAAGAGGCAGTGAAGAAGTCCTCAAACCTGGCACTGAGATTGAAACCCGAGGCCAGCACACTGGAAAGATCGCGCTGGCGGCAGGCGGATTGGAATACAGGGCAGCGCAGCAAGCGTGGAGACCCAGTTTTTATCAGTTGCTGGGCATCACGCACAGACATATTTGCAGTACTCATGGGATGGCAAACATGCAGAAGAAATAAGTGGAATTACAAAACAACCCAGCCTTTTAGGACACTTGCCGAGAGGGCTACCTGCCCCCCAGGCGTTTGTTGCAGGGCTTCCATGCTTATCCATACCCATTTGACTGAAGCGGGGAGGGTGTCATAAACGTTACACACTTATTTTTCATACTGGATCCCGTAATCATTGCTAATGTGGCATTTACAACTGCAGGATCAGACTGGAGAAAAGCAAAAATCAAAAAGGAAAAATCAGGTGTAGTAAGTAATCTCACTGCCCAGTTTGACTGAATCTGTGAAGCAAAGAGAAAAATAGACTTTTTTTTAAAAGCCTAGATGCATACAGAAGAATTTTATATTAAATAAATATAAAACACATACCAAATTTAAAAATTGAGATCTCTAGCTTAAAAGTTAGCTTTAAAATATTAATATAGATTAATATTCACAGTTTACAAAGTGGATAAATTAAGTTATTCATACCCCATATAGATGATATACATGCCTCTCCAGTGTCACTCACTTTAGCTGCTGTCTTCAAATTACTCTTCTCAACAGCTAAAAAACAAGAGAAAGGGGTGTTAGCAATCTCACAAGACTGGCTTGTATTTTCTTGTAGCAATAGCAAAACGTTAATTTAAAGGTAATATCTGAACGTGAAGACAGTAGCTGTCTCAACCAGGTGGTGGCACTGTAAGCACTTGCTATCATAAGGGCGTTATAAATAGGAAAAAAAAAAAAAAAAAAAACAAACCAGCGTAACAACTGCAGTATCACTTTACAGCACTGCATCTTTTAATTTATGAGAGACCTTCAGAGATGGCTAAACATACATGAATTGCCTGTGTTACAGAGCCCAAACCATTAGCTTAACGAACAGCATGCTGAAAAGAGATAGAGTAAGAGCGTCTCATGACATTTTTAAAAATGCTTTCAAAAGAAAAACAAAAACCTTTCTTTCCCCATTCACCTTCCAGTCCCAGTTTTTCAAACCATTCTCAAATAGCAGGGAGGAATCCCAGTGGGCTGCCAAATGACCTCTCTCACCACACCACTAACATCAGCTCATAGATATCAAAATATATCAAACACAGAAAGTACAGGGCACTGACTCAAAACTGTTTCTTGAGCAGATTAAGAGGCAGGTGTATGGGACAGCAATGTGGTATTCGATCGATCATCGGCAGCAATTTGTGAAACGAACAGATTACATGTTTGCTATGGTGTGTAAAGCAGAAATGCAAGGAAGATAGAAAATCCGGGAGGGAAGCCTGGCTCCTCTGGTGGCAATGGGACTTTTGCCATTGACTTCTGTGTGGCCGAGATTTCCCCTTAAGGGTCACATCAAAATAAACAGGGCCTGACTTTTTCACAGAAGTGTGAATCCATGTGCATAGGCAGAACCATTCCTGGTTTACAGGAGGAAGAATGGCAGGAAAATCAACAAGAAAATGTGTTTGAAAGTACAATGGATGTTCTGCCTATTGGAGAGAAAGAAAAGAAGCATGCAGCCCTCCAGACGTGGTACTAACCAAGTTCCCCTGCTAACAACAAAGTTACTTAGCATTTTTCTCCTGCTTCAATTGCATTTGGCACTGTTTCTTCAGAGGCTTCTTTGCCTTCTTTCATACGTCATTTTTGTGGGATTATTCCTTTTTAAGAACTATTTATTGCTTTCCCAGGTTAATTTCTCAACTGTTCTACTTCTTTCTTGTGGGAAGTGGAAAATGCCCATTTTATTGGTCAGTATTCCTTCTCTTCTCTGACACCAATAAATGACACATTCACATATACTGTTCTAAATTAATTGATTTCAAAGCGTTTACCAAATGAAGCCTGCAACATCGCTGGTTTACAGATGGGGAAACATGAGAGAACTCAGAACCAGAACAATGATTTAGATACTGATCCTGGAAACACTTGTTCATATGAATAACTTTACAAGAGCATTTGATGTGGCTACTTAGATACATCAAGTTACTTGTGTGCAAAAGTGTTTGAGGACCGAATCCTTATCCACTAACAGCAGCTGCAACTGGCTTCTCTTCTTCTTCTTCAACTACCTTGAGAAAAATTGTAATTCTCAAGCAACACATTGTTTTTAGCAGTAGCTCCTCAGAATGGGAAGGGGGGGGAAGTAGTAAAATCCAAAGTTGTGATTAAAAAAAAATTCTGATTTGTAAAACAGTCCAGATCAAAAATAAATAAAAGATTTTCCTTTTTTTCTTTAACCATGAGAAAACATACAGTAAAAATTTTTCTGGCCTTTTTCATGCTGAAAAGTCAAAAATTGTGTTGCCAAAAACTTCTCCAGTTTGGTAGCAGCAACAGCATGTTTGAGGTTACACAGGAGGTTTCACCACATGACATTTCAGCTGCTGAGAGATGTGGCTAATATTAGGGATTTGCGTCGATTATATAAAGATACTTTGTTCATGGCAAACTCACTATTAGTCACTGCATTGTGAATGAGAAAAACTATATAACCAAACTACAGAAGGCCAACAACCATACTCCCAAAGGGACAACCACATTTTATAGATACACAGGACATATAGGAGAAGGCTGAATATCTGGCTTCTTATTCCAATTCTCCTGAAGGAAGATTTTTTTCAACCTATACGTTTATGATAGAGAGACAAACAACACGGGGAAGTCAGCAACTTGCCAAAGCCTGATGAAAATGTTGTTCCTCTCTTTCCTGGACTTCCTCCAGCAAGGTGTATTGCTCCAAATCTTCTGGGACTCACATCTTCTGTGTATAGCGTAGCAAGTGACCCTTCCCATCTACCATGGAAAATAATCTGTGCCATCTCAGAAGAGAGATTCCTTAAAACTGATAGCATTACTATGCATATCCACTGGAATAAATCCTGCTTTTATGAAGGATCTTCCGTTGTTTTTATCAGCAATACGGTCTGTCCTACCTTGCTTGATTTTCCCACACTGGGTCAAATAAGAGGTAACAACACATGAAACAGAGCTCTAGAGTTCTACAGAAGGAAAATGACTGGAGAACCTGAAGCACCACATTAAACAGGCTGGACAAAGTCTTTCTGAAATTAGAGCAAATTTTCTCCATAAAGCTTAAATCACTTCCAAAGGACATAACCTTCTACAGAATATACACCTTTTTTTTTTTTTTTTTTTTTTTTGGGCTAATAAAAAATTGGGGGGTTACCTTTTCTTAATTTTTTAAAG